>PVIW01017250.1:0-14500 GCA_004026585.1 Noctilio leporinus
ATTGAAGAAAGAAATTAAGGAAGATAGAAGTAAATGGAAGCATATACCATGTTCATCGATGGGAAGAATCAACATCATTAAAATGTCCATACTACCCAAAAAGATCTGTAGATTCAATGTAATCCCAATTAAAATACCAATGACATATTTCAGAGATCTAGAAAAAATCTTTAAAAAATGTACATGGAGCCAAAAACAATCATGAATAGCCACAGCAATCTTGAGAAAGAGAAACAAAGTAGGAGGAATCACAATAGCAGATATCAAACTACACTACAAGGCTACTGTAATCAAAAGAGTCTGGTACTGGCATAAGAATAGACATATAGATCAATGGAACAGAACAAAGAGCCCAGAAATAAACCCAGGACTCTATGGTCAATTAATATTCAGCAAAGGGGGAAGGAGTGCAAAATAGAGTGAAAATAGCCTGTTCAGCAAGTGGTGCTGGGAGAACTGAACAGTGACATGCCAAAAGACAAAACTAGACCACCAACTTACACTGTACAACAGAATAAACTCAAGATGGGTAAAGGACTTAAACATAAGCCATGACACCATAAAAGTCCATAAAAGTCCTAGAGGAAAACATAGAAAGAAAAATTTCAGATATCCCATGCAGCAATATTTTCACTGATACCTCTCCAAGGGCAAAGGAAATAAAGGAACAAATAGACAAGTGGAACTACACAAAACCAAAAAGCTTCTGCTCAGCTAAAGAAAACATCAGTAAAACTAAAAGGGGATCAGCTGTATGAGAAAACATATTTGCCAATGATACCTCAGACAAGGGTTTGATCTCCAAAATATATAAAGAACTTATACGACTCAACACCAGGGAGACAGACAGACCAATTTAAAAATGGACAAAGGACCCGAACAGACACTTCTCCAAGGAGAACATACAAAGGGCCCATAGGCATATGAAAGAATGCTCAACCTCACTAGCCATCAGAGAGATGCAAATTAAAACCACAATGAGGTACCACCTCACACCTGTCAGAATGGCCACCATTAACAAATCAACAAACAACAGGTGCTGGCAAGGGTGTGGAAAAAAGGGAACCCTGGGGTATTGTTGGTGGGAATGCAGGCTGGCATAGCCACTATGGAAAACAGTGTGGAATTTCCTCAAAAAAACTAAAAATGGAACTGCCTTTTGACCCAGCAATTCCACTGATAGGATTATACCCAAAGAACCCTGACACACCAATTCAGAAGAACCTATGCACCCCTATGTTCATAGCAGCACTATTTACAATAGCCAAGTGCTGGAAACAGCCTACGTGCCCATCAGTGGATGAATGGAATAAAAAACTTTGGTACCTTTACACAATGGAATATTGCACAGCAGAAAGAGAGAAGGAACCTACCTTTTGTGATAGCATGGATGAAACTGGAGAGTATTGAGCTTAGTGAAGTGGGACAGTCAGTGAGGGCCAGATACCATCTGATCTCACCCAATATAGGAGATTAATGAACAGGACAGGCAACAAGCAAAACAGAACCAGAGTCATGGAGACAAAAAACAGACTTTCAGTGTACAGAGGGGAGAGGGAGGGGAGAGAAAGAGGCAAAGAAGGGGAGCAGTTTAGTCAAGGAACTAGCATGAATGACCCATGGACATGGACAACATGTGGGATTAACTGTGGGAGGGGGATGGGAACGGTGTGGTAGGGGAGCGCAGTCGGGGGACAATGGGATAAGTGTAATACAACAAGAATAAAATTTTAAAAAATTATGTGAATAATTAGGTGAAACAAAAAGTTATATGTGTGTGTGTGTGTGTGTGTGTGTGTGTGTGTAATACAGACACATACACAACTCAAGCTATAGAAATATAAAAGTTTTATTATCTAGGGAGTGTTAATAAAATTAGTATGATCTATTTGAGAGTGGGATTCTAATTATGTAGAAATAATAGCTGAACTTAAACAAATTTGAAGAAAACAATTCATATAGCACAAAAAACAGATCACCTTTAGCTTGATTATAGCATATCAAAAGACTTTTTTTTTTTTTTAAGATTTTATTTAATTATTTTTAGAAAGAGGGGAAGGGAGGGAGGCAGAGAGGGAGACAGACATCAATGTATGGTTGCTTTTCACCTGCCTCCAGCCACAGACCTGACTGGAGACCTGGTTTGCAACCTTGTTATGTGCCCTGGCTGGGGAATCGAACCTGCGACCTTTGGATTCGCAGGCCGGCGCCTTATCCACTGTGCTACCAGCCCGGTCAAAAGACTTTTGTATATAAATATCCCCTTTAGGCTATATGATAATGACAAAAATGAAATGTACTGTTACTTTCATGTATAAATTCCATTATAAATATAAAAAATAACAAATGCTTTTCTGCATCTCTCAGAAAAAGAAATCTTTGTCATACTAATAGCTTCATAATAGTTTTATTTTTTTTTTGCTTTTTTAAATTTTTTAAAATTTTATTGTTGTTGTATTACATCCATCCCCTTTTTGCTCCCCTCTATCCCCCTCCCCACCCACCCATTCCCCCCAAAGTCAATTAAAGTTTTAATTTTTATTACCTTTTCGTTCCCTTATACTCTCTTCCCCTAACAATCACCACACTGTTGGCTATGTGCAGAGTCCTTTTCCTTTTTTCTCAATCCCTCCACCCCTAATCCACTTGAACCTACCTGTCATCTGCTCTCCATCTATAAATCTGCCTCTGTTTTGCTTGTCAGTTTGATTTGTTCATTGGATTCCACATATGAGTGGGATTGTGTGGTATTTGTCTTTCTCAGACTGGCTTGTTCCACCTCACATAGTGTTCTCTATATCCATCCATGCTGTTGCAAAGGGTAAGATCTTCTCTTTTATGGCTGAGTGGAATTCCAGTGTATAAATGTCCCATAGTTGTTTTATACACTAATGAACACTTATTTAAAAAAATAGAAGAAGAAGAAAAGCCAAATTACATATGTCTATGTCCCTATACCAAAGATTTCCAAAAATTAACTTCTAATTCTCAAATGTCTCTTTGATGGTTAATTCTACGTGTTAACCTGATTGGACCACAGGGTGTCTAGATATTTGATCAAACATGACTGGGTATTCCTGTGAAGATGTGTTTGAATGAGATTAACATTTGAATCTGGTAGACTGAGTAAAGCAGACACCCTCCTCAATATGGGTGGGCTTCATGCAGCCAGATGATAGCCTGACCTTCATCTGAGTAAGAGGGAAGTCCTTCTGTTTATGGCCTTCCAATTTTTCCCTCTCTCAAAGCTAAACAGAAACATTGGCTCTTCCTGGATTGGAGCCTGCCAGCCTTCAAACCAGAAATAAACCATCGGCTCTTCTGGGTCTCCAGCTTGCTGGCTCACCCTGCAGATCTTGGACTCATCACCTTCCCTAATTATGTGAGACAATTCCTTATAATAAATCTCTTTTGTGCTATGTACACACACACATCCTATTAGTTCTTGTTTTCTGAAGAATCCTGACTAAAAGTCTCCTATTAATATCTTGTTACTTCATTTGACAAAGCAGGAAACAGATTCTATCACAGAATTTGTAAATGGTAGTGTCAGGATTAGACGTGGCTCTCCTTTTATTTGTAAACCTCTGCTCTTCCCCACTGCTTATAATACTACTTATTATTCCTATGACTAGTATCACCTTCAGACAAAGCAGAGAAGGACCTTCAGGGAAAGGAGAACCAACAGAGCAAGCAGTGCCTCTCTCCAAAATAAAGTTCCTGTGTCTGTAGGAATGCAGCCAAAAAACTGGGAGGGGAGATGTGTAAATAGAGCACATGAACTGCTACCAAAGACACACACACACACACACACACATACACACACACCTTCAGGCTGAAGCCAGACTGGGTATCAAATGGTAAAATATCACCCTGACAGTTGTAAAATTTAATTACAGTGATACAGAGCTTCTGGTACTCTTCCCAGAGATTCACACACTCCATCAGTATTCTGCAGTTAAATTAATCAACAGACTGTTATCAAGGCACAAATCTGCTTGCAAAGATATTTTTGTGGAGTTTAATTCCACTAAGAAAACATTGCTGCTTGTTAATGTAAGAGAACGACATTAAAAACAAAAACAAAAACAAAAACAAAAAAAAAACAACTATGCGAAATACTGTATGCTTGGCTATCCACAGAACCATTTGAAAAGAAGATTAATAATTTGAACTAAGCATGAATTTTGGAATTTAGGGGAAAGGGTCTTTCAAGAATGAGCCTATTTGATATTCCTTTCACAGTTTGCCATGGAAAATCTCAGATGGATGCAGCACAGACCCTTGGAGACCTTTACAGGTCAATCATGTTGCTTTGGGGACCAAATATTCCACATGCTACCATTCTCTATGGCATGTTTGTGAAAAGGAGGAAACAAAGAGGAGGGTCTAGCCAGCCCTTGGTGTCTTGGGGAAATTTTGGCAACTTCATGATCCTGCAGTGGCCTGTCCCCATCTAAAAATTAAGTAATGGGTACTACTATTTACCAGAACAGCCAAGAGAATGCACTCTTCTGCTGACTTCATTTAGATGACTCCTAATGTCCTTTGTATGCTAAGTAGATTCTCACTGTCATTTCTTGGCCTTGTTGTTTCTTTCTTTCTTTCTTTTTTTTTTTTTTAAATTTTATTGTTGTATTACATCCATCCCCTTTTTTTGCTCCCCTCTGTCCCCCTCCCCACCCACCCATTCCCCCCACCTTGTTGTTTCTTACATGAATACAGATGGCCTATTACTTTGGAAATATCAGTGAAGGTTCTACAGTCATAAAGTAGAAAGATAAACAACTCTGCCTATGTGTGGATTCCTGAATTAAGGGAATTTCCCTCCTCTTTTCTTTCCTTTTCAATGTCAACTATTTTCTTTCTTCATTGTTACCTTTTTTCTTTCCAAATTATTTTTAACTGAAGACTTTAACACCACCCAAGGCAGATTTCATTATAACCCCATAATGGTGTTTGACATTTTAAGCAACATATCTGTGTCACCTTAATAAATATTGAAAGTACATTAAAGAAAATAAATAATCCTTCCCAAATTCCCATTCCACAGTTCTCTCTAGAAAGTTTATAAATTTTACAAATACCTTACGAATATACAAACATATATATGTTTAGATCTATAAATATATAATTGCAAATATACATGGTAGAAACTTAAGTTACTCCTCTAAAATTTAAGTTTCACTTCAACTGCAACTCTTCTACATTTTCAAGTATTTGTACTACAGCTGATTCTTGAACAATGCAGTTACCAGTGTTGACCCTTCATGCAGCTAATAACTTCTGACTCCCTCAAAACTTAGCTACTACAGTCTACCCTTTGGGTCAGTGGGCCTCCTATCCACAGATTCAACCAACTACAAATTGAAAACAATATTTTCTATTCACAGTCAGTAATCCTGGGTGTGCAGGGCTAACTGTATTAATAGCTTAATGTTGACCAGAAATCTTAAAGATAATGTTAACAGTCAATTATATATTTTTAAAAATACTTCAGTTATTATTTTTAGAGAGGAGGGCAGGGAGGGAGGAAGTAAGGGAGAGAAGCATCAATTGATTGCCTTTCACCTGCCTCCAGCTATGGATCTGGCTGGAGACCTGGCTTGCAACCTGGTTATGTGCCCTGACTGGGTAATTGAACCAGTGACCTTTGGGTTTGCATGCTGGTGCCAATCCACTAAGCCACACCAGCCAGGGTCAATACATATTTTATATGTTATATTAATTACATATTATATTCTCACAATAAAGTAAGCTAGACAAAAGAAAATGTTATTCAGAGAATCAAAAGAAAGGGAAAAAACCATTTACTGTGTCTACTGAAAAAAATATATATATGAACTATTGGACCCATGCAGTTAAAACCTGGGTTATTCAAGGGCCAACTGTACATATAGTCTTACTTCACAATTTTTTAATCTGCTTAATATTCCAGTATTCATGTATACCACATTTTATTTAACCAATTAACTAGTAAGTAAAATTTTAAACAATTATAAACAATGCTCCAAGTAACTTTCTTTTTATGGATATTGACAGACTTACCCAAATAATTCTATGAGATAAATTTATGCAATTTAAGCTGCTGGATCTAAGGTTCATCATATTTACATTTTTATAGCTGGTGCCACTACCCGTAAAATTTCTATGACTGCTCACATCCTTAGGACATATATAAAGAATGGTTTTATATTATCACCATTGTGACAAATAGTTTATGACATCTCATTAATATATTCATTTGTATATTATTATTAGTAAAGCAGAGCTTCTTTTCAGAGACTGGCATTTTGACATTTTTTCTCTATTTATTTCCTTGGTCTATTTTTCTACTACATATTCTCTTTATAATTTTTAGGAATAATTTATGTATGATTCACTATTGTGTTACAAATATAGTTCCTAAATTTGTCATAGGTCTTATTGTTTTATTTATTTTATTTATGGGATAGCTTATGAATGGAAATATATTATTTCTAAATATCGAGTCTGTTATCTTTCTTCTTTAAGTATATTTTATTGATTATGCTATTACAGTTATCCTAATAATTTTCTGCTTTGCCCCTCTTTGCCTGGTACCTCCCTTCCCAGCAGCAATCTCCCCCCTCCCTTAGTTTATGTTGATGCATATAAGTTCTTTGGCTTCTCCATTTACTTTACTATTCTCAATATCTCCCTGTCTATTTTGTCCCTACTAGTTATGCTTTTTGATCCCTGCACCTTTTCCCACATTCTCCCTCTTCCCACTCACTATGATGACCCTTCATATAATCTCCATTTATGATTCTGTTCCTGTTCTATTTGTTTGTTTGGTTTCATTTTTTTTTTAGAATGAACTGTTGATAGTTGTGAATATGTTGTAATTTTACCATATTAGTTTTGATCTTCTTTTTCTTAACTGTGTCCCTTTAACATTTCATATAAGAAGTTGGTGATGATGAACTTCTTTACCTTGTCTGGGAAGCACTTTATCTGCCTTTCTATTCTAAATGATAGCTTTGCTGGATACAGTAATCTTGGTTGTAGGTCCTTGCTTTTCCTCACTTTGAATATTCCTTGCCAGTCCCTTCTTGCCTACAAAGTTTCTTTTGAGAAATCAGCTGACCGTCTTATGGGAACTCTTTTGAGGTAACTCTCTTCGTTTTCTCTTGCTGCTTTTAAGATTCTCTTTATCTTTAGCCTTTGGCATTTTAATTATGATGTGTCTTAGTGTGATCTTCATTGGGTCTAGCTTACTTGGGACTCTCTGATTCCTGGACCTGTATGTTTCTTTCCTTCATGAAATTAAGGAAGTTTTCCTTCATTATTTTTTTCAAATAAGTTTTCAATTTTTTGCTCTTCCTTTTCTCCTTCTGGCATCCCTATGATTCTGATGTTGCTATGTTTAAAGTTGTCCCTAAAAGATCCCTAAGCCACTCCTAGTTTGTTTGTGTTTTTTAAAGATTTTATTTGTTATTTTTAAAGAGAAAGGAAGGGAGGGAGAAAGGAAGGGAGCGAAACATCAATATATGGTTACCTTTCACTTGCCTGCAGCTGGGGACATGGCTGGAGACTTGACTTGCAATCTAGGTATGTGTCTTGACTGGGAATCAAACCAGAGACACTTGGGTTCATAAGCCAGTGCTCAATCCACTGAGCCACACCAGCCAGGGCCTCCTAGTTTTTTGAATCCCTGTTTATTCATCCAATACTGGTTGACCATTTATGATTTGAATCCCAGCTCCCTTCCCTTCACAATTGAACTTTTCTTCATTTCACTTAGTGTAGCCTTCACTTCTTCCCTTATGTGTTTGCCATACTCAATCATTTCTATGAGCATTATCACCAGTGTTTTGAACTCTGCATCTGTTAGGTTGGCTATCTCCTTATTGCTTAGCTCTCCCTCTGGAGCCTTGATTTGCTCCCTCTTCTGGCCCAGACTCCTCTGTCTCCTTAATTTGATAGTCTTCTGTGTTTGCCTCTGTGTATTAGGTAGACCTGTCACACCTTACATTACAAAGGACAGAGCCTGAGATATTTGTCAGTGCTGGGAGACCTATTTTACCACCTTGTGGAACTGTATGTGGGGGAGGTGTCTGAGAGGGAAAAATGCCACTTGCTCAGCACTTGCCCCTTTTCAGTTACTTCATTTGCTTCACATATGCAATTGGAATCCTTCTAGCTGTTGTCTTGATTATGGATGCCAGAGTGGGTGGGTTTTTATACATGCTAGGACCATGAGGGTCCTCTAAATGGATTCTCATGAAACACTGTAAGCTTCTTCCTTTGCCCTAACACCCGCTAGTTTTCACAGCCAGAAACAATCAGGCTTTATTTTCCTTGCACTAGGACTTTGCGCTGCATGGACTGGCCTGAGACTGGGATTTCTCCCCAGGTGCCCCTCCCCACTTTTATAATGTGTGACTGCCCTTCCACTGGCCAGCCACAGCCACTGCCTTGCTGCCACCACCATGCCACATCCTCTCTGCACCAGCTCCCTAGCTTTACCTCTTATACCTGTCTGGATGAGTATTACTTCTTTATATCTTTCTTTGTTGGACTTCCAAGTAGTTAAATTTTCTGGTAGTTCTGGTTGTTTTTTGTTTGTTTTGAGGTAGATGTCCATTTTATGGTTGTGCAAGGATGTGAAGCATGTCTACCTATGTCTCCATCTCAGCCAGAAGTTCCTATTATCTTTCTTTAAGTTTCTGGATTCCACATCAGGCTCAGAAAAACTATTTTCATTTGCATATTATAAAAACCATATCTTTTCTGCCACTATAAATAGAATTTTCATTTTTGAATCTTTTTGGAATTCTTTTATAACTTAGCATATAAATCTAATATGGTGTGTGTGTGTGTGTGTGTGTGTGTGTGTTGGGGGGGTTGCCAATTTTCTCAAATTAAGTGACCCATATTTTCCACACTGATTTGAAATGCCACTATGAATTAACATGTACCAAATTTCCATATTTATTTGTTTGAATTTTTGGACTCTGTTCTATTCCTTTGATCCTTTGGTCTATACCACACTGTTTTAATTAATGTAACTTTATACTTCATTATTTTTGGAACTTGAAATTTTTAAATTATAGGTCATAAGAAGTTGCAAGGCTAATAGTAAGAAAGCCCATGTACTCTTTGCATTTGTCCCACTGATTATAACTTACATAATCAGAGCGCAATATCAGAACAAGGAAGCCGACACTGTTGATGTGTGTATCTGTCTATGTTACATGTCATTTCATCTCATGTGTAAATATGCATAACTACAACTGCAATTAATATGTGAAAGTATCCCATCATCACAAAAATCTTCCTTGTGCAACCTTTTATGGTCACATCTCCCCCCACTCCCATCCCCTGGCCACCACTAATCTGTTTCATATCTCTGTAATTTTGTTATTTCAAGAATACCATATAAATGGAATCATACAATGACCTTTTAATACTGAATTTTTGCTCAGTATAATAAATGCCTTCGAGACCCATCCAAGTCACTGTGTATATCAGTGATTTATTCCACATATCACAGACTTCTTAACCATTCACCCATTGAAGGACATCATGGCTATTTTTGGCTATTACAAATAAAGCTGCTATGAACAATTATTTATTGCTTTTCCTGCACAGAAATAAGTTTTAATTGACCCAAGATAAATATTCCAAACTGGAACTGCTAGATTGTATAATAGGTGTATGTTTGCTTGTTTTTTTTTAAGAAAACTGCCTATTTTCCAGAGAGGCTGTGCTATTTTAAATTCCTGCCAGCAAACAAGGAGAGATCCAGTTTTTCTACTTCCTCACCAAAATTTGGGGATATTACTAGTTTTTTCAAGTTTCAAACATTTATTAATCAGTAGAAACCCAACAGGACACACCAACATGACATCGTGCATTTAGAGGGGAAATATTTCCTGGTTAAGTGGAAAACTGTGGATGGCTTCTGGAAGACCTTCATTCTAAGCAGCTTTAGAGTGAAACATTTCATTTAGAAGTCTGGACCATCTTTTTTCTTGGTTTTTTTTTTTTTTTTTTTTTTTTTTGCTGTAATCTACATTCACTGGATAGAACTTATATTGCTCATTGGGACCCATCTTGTTCCAGGGTTCTAGGATATTCTTTTTTCGGTTGGTTGAATGATGTATAGTGATATCTTATCATGGTCTTAATTTGTGCTTTCCTTTGTGTGTGTGTGGCTCAGTGGAATTTTCAACTTTTTAAACTATATTTTACTGATATGCTATCACAGTTATTCCAATTATGTTCCCTTGGTCACCTCCATCAGGTACTCCCCTTCCCTGCAGGAATCCCCCTTTAGTTCATTTCCATGCATTGTACATATAAGGCCCTTGGCTTCTCCATTGCATTTACTATTATTAACATCCCTCTGTCTATTTTATATCTACCACTTGCGCTTCTTAATCCCTGCACCTTTCCCCCATTCTTGCTGTTCTCCCTTCCTGCTGATAATCCTCCATATGGTCTCCATATCTATGATTCTGCTTCTATTCTAGTTCTTTACTTAATTTATTTTTGTTTTTTGTTTTTATTTTTTAGACCCAGTTGTTGAGAGTTTATTGTCATTTTACTATTTATATCATAGTTTGATCTTCTTCTTTTTCTTAAATAAGTCCCTTTAACAGTTTATGTAATAATTGGCTTGGTGATAATGAACTCCTTTAGCTTTATCTTTCTGGGAAGCAATTTATCTGCCCTTCCATTCTAAATGATAGCTTTGCTGGATAGAGTAATCTTGGTTGTAGGTCCTTGCGTTTCATCCATTTGAATGCTTCTTGTCAGTCCCTCTTGCATGCAAAGTTTCTTTTGAGAAATCAGCTGATAGCCATATAGGTACCCCTTTGTAGGTAATTCTCTTTTCTCTTGCTGCTTTTATGATTCTCTCTTTACCTTTAATCTTTGGCATTTTAATTATGATGTTTCTTAGTGTGGTCCTCATTGGTTCTAGCTTGTTTGGGACTCTCTGTGCTTCCTGGAATTGTATGTCTATTTCCTTTGCCAAATTAGGGAAGTTTCCTTTCATTATTTTTTCCAAATAGGTTTTCAATTTTTTGTTCTTCCTCTTCTCCTTCTGGAATCCCTGATTCAAATGTTGATGCTTTTGGAGATGTCTCAGAATCTTCCTATTCTCTCCTTGTTTTTTTTTTTTTTTTTTAAATTCTTATTTCTTCATTCGGTACTGGTTGGACTGTTTATTTTTACCTTATGTTCCAATTCATTGATTTTAACACTGGCTTCCTTCCTTCATAATTGGTTCCTTATGGATTTTTCTTTATTTCACTTAGTGTAGCCTTCATTTCTTCCCTATGTGTTTGCCATATTCAATGAATTCTCTGAGCATTCTCATCATCAGTAATTTGAACTCTGCATCTGATAAGTTGACTATCTCTATCTTGCTTAGTTGTTTTTTTTTTTTTCTGGATTTCTGATCTATTCTTTCATTTTGGTCATATTTCTTTGTCTCTTCAGTTTGACAGCCTCCCATGTGTGTGTATTAGGTAAAGCTCCCTGTCTTGGCACCCATGTTAGATTGTAAGGGCCAGAGCCTTAGGTATTGGTCAATGTAGGGAAACCCATTTCACTGCTTTGTGACACTCTGTGTTGGGGAGGAGTTGGAGAGAGAACAAGGCTGCTTGCTCAGCCCTTGCTCCTTTTCCAGTCACTTCACCTACTTCCTGCATGCAAATGGTGCCTCTCTAGCTGTTGCCGAGGTGATGGTTCCCTGAGAGAGTGGGCTTGCATATGTTCTAGGACTGTGAGGTCTCTCTAAACAGACTCTCCTGAGAGATGGACAGTTTCTTCCACTGTCCCAACCCCCACTGGTTTTCACAGCCAGAAGCTATGAGGCTTTATTTTCCTGGTGCTGGAACCCTAGGCTGCATGATCCAGCCTGGGACTGGGATTGCTCCTCAGGTGTCCCTCCAGACCTTTATCTGCCAAACATGAACATGGGACTGCTCATTCCACCATAGCTGTCACCACTGCCTTGCCACCATCATCTTACCATTGCCACATTGTGTCCTCTCCACCAGAGCTCCCTGGCTCCTCCTACCCATCCGGAAGAATATTTCTTCTTTAAATCCTTGGGTGTCAGACATCCATACAGTTCAATTTCCTGGCAATTCTTTTTTTGTTTTGAGATTAGTTGTCATCCTTATAGTTGTGCAAGGAGATTCAGCATGTCTATCTATGGCTCCATCTTGGCCAGAAGTGTTTTTTTGGAGAGGGATTATTATTTTTTTTTCTTTTTAAGATTTTATTATTTGTAGAGAGAGGGGAAGGGAGAAAGGCAGAGAGGGAGAGAGACCTCAATGGATGGTTGCCTTTCACCTGCCTCCAGCTATGGACCTAGCTGGAGACCTGGCTTGCAACCTGGTTATGTGCCCTGGCTGGAGAATCAAACTAATGACCTTTGGGTTCGAAGGCTGTGCCTTATCCATTGTGCCACCAGCCGGGGCTGGGAGGGATTTTTAATTGATTTATTATTGTTGCATTACACTTGTTTCATTTTCCTCCCCATTGCTCCCCACTATCCCCTCTCCCCTAGTCAATCTCCACCTCCTTGTTCATGTCCATTGATTGGCCAGAAGTTTTAATTTGTACTTTCTTTCTTTTTTTTGGTTGATGACTTTATATATATTTTCTAATAAAAGTTTTTCTATTTTCCCTTTCTTTGCTTTAGCTCCCCACCAACCCTATCTTAAATGAATTCACTGACATTATATTGCTGCATTGGATATCTATTAGTATTTTTTGTACTTCAATTTAATTTTATTGTTGCTGTATTATATTTATCCCATTGTCCCCCAACTGCAGTCCCCTGCATCACCCTCCCCATCCCCCTCCCACAGTTAATCCCACATGTTGTCCATGTCCATGGGTCATTCATGCTAGTTCCTTGACTAAACTGCTCCCCTTCTTTGCCTCTTTCTCTCCCCTCCCTCTCCCCTCTGTACACTGAAAGTCTGTTTTTTGTCTCCATGACTCTGGTTCTGTTTTGCTTGTTGCCTGTCCTGTTCATTAATCTCCTATATTGGGTGAGATCAGATGGTATCTGGCCCTCACTGACTGTCCCACTTCACTAAGCTCAATACTCTCCAGTTTCATCCATGCTATCACAAAAGGTAGGTTCCTTCTCTCTTTCTGCTGTGCAATATTCCATTGTGTAAAGGTACCAAAGTTTTTTATTCCATTCATCCACTGATGGGCACGTAGGCTGTTTCCAGCACTTGGCTATTGTAAATAGTGCTGCTATGAACATAGGGGTGCATAGGTTCTTCTGAATTGGTGTGTCAGGGTTCTTTGGGTATAATCCTATCAGTGGAATTGCTGGGTCAAAAGGCAGTTCCATTTTTAGTTTTTTTGAGGAAATTCCACACTGTTTTCCATAGTGGCTATGCCAGCCTGCATTCCCACCAACAATACCCCAGGGTTCCCTTTTTTCCACACCCTTGCCAGCACCTGTTGTTTGTTGATTTGTTAATGGTGGCCATTCTGACAGGTGTGAGGTGGTACCTCATTGTGGTTTTAATTTGCATCTCTCTGATGGCTAGTGAGGTTGAGCATTCTTTCATATGCCTATGGGCCCTTTGTATGTTCTCCTTGGAGAAGTGTCTGTTCGGGTCCTTTGTCCATTTTTAAATTGGTCTGTCTGTCTCCCTGGTGTTGAGTCGTATAAGTTCTTTATATATTTTGGAGATCAAACCCTTGTCTGAGGTATCATTGGCAAATATGTTTTCTCATACAGCTGATCCCCTTTTAGTTTTACTGATGTTTTCTTTAGCTGAGCAGAAGCTTTTTGGTTTTGTGTAGTTCCACTTGTCTATTTGTTCCTTTATTTCCTTTGCCCTTGGAGAGGTATCAGTGAAAATATTGCTGCATGGGATATCTGAAATTTTTCTTTCTATGTTTTCCTCTAGGACTTTTATGGACTTTTATGGTGTCATGGCTTATGTTTAAGTCCTTTACCCATCTTGAGTTTATTCTGTTGTACAGTGTAAGTTGGTGGTCTAGTTTTGTCTTTTGGCATGTCACTGTTCAGTTCTCCCAGCACCACTTGCTGAACAGGCTATTTTCACTCTATTTTGCACTCCTTCCCCCTTTGCTGAATATTAATTGACCATAGAGTCCTGGGTTTATTTCTGGGCTCTTTGTTCTGTTCCATTGATCTATATGTCTATTCTTATGCCAGTACCAGACTCTTTTGATTACAGTAGCCTTGTAGTGTAGTTTGATATCTGCTATTGTGATTCCTCCTACTTTGTTTCTCTTTCTCAAGATTGCTGTGGCTATTCATGATTGTTTTTGGCTCCATGTACATTTTTTAAAGATTTTTTCTAGATCTCTGAAATATGTCATTGGTATTTTAATTGGGATTACATTGAATCTACAGATCTTTTTGGGTAGTATGGACATTTTAATGATGTTGATTCTTCCCATCGATGAACATGGTATATGCTTCCATTTACTTCTATCTTCCTTAATTTCTTTCTTCAAT
>PVIW01017251.1:0-14543 GCA_004026585.1 Noctilio leporinus
CCACAGTGGCTGCACCAGCCTGCATTCCCACCAACAGTGTATGAGGGTTCCCTTTGCCCCGCATCCTCGCCAACACTTGTTGTTTGTTGATTTGCTGATGATTGCCATTCTGACAGGTGTGAGGTGGTATCTTAATGCAGTTTTAATTTGCATCTCTCTGATGACTAGTGATGTTGAGCATTCTTTCATATGCCTCTGGTCCCTCAAAGAGTCCCTTCTAAAAGAAATCTTTTGTGGGCGAATGGTTTGTTCATCAATAATTTTCCCCAAGTACTTAAAAGGGGAAATTCTTTGCACCTTCTCTTCAGCTACCACTAATCCCTACCTCCTTAAATCTTGTTGCATCCAAGCATAACATTCAGCCAGGATCGCCACATCAGAATGGCTAATAAGTATGTCATCCATATAATGAATTATGGTAGCATCAGGGTATTTTTCACGAGTTTGCTATAAGGCACCGGCAACAAATTGTTGACACAGCGTAGGGCTATTAGCCATCCCCTGAGGCAATACCTTCCATTGATAGAGTTTCATGGGTTCCTGAAAATTAAGCAAGGGAACACTAAAAGCAAAATGTTTAGAATCACTAGGATCTAGGGGGATGGTATAAAAGCAATCCTTCAAATCTATACTAATAATAGGCTGATGTTCTGGAATTACAATGGGACTCAGCAGCCCTGGCTGCAAAGCCCCCATTAACTCCATAGTCTCATTGACCTTTCTTAAATCCTGTAACAACCTCCAAGCTTCAGATTTTTTCTTAATTACAAAGATGGGAGAGTTCCAAGGACTAGTGGAGTGTTCTATGTAACCTTTATCCAACTGCTCTTTTATCAACATTTGTGCCGCCAAAATTTTCTCCTGAGTTAGGGGCCACTGATCAACCCACACTGGCTCTGTTGTCTTCCATGTAATCTTATCTGCATACTTTGTGGTTGCAGGAGCTTCAGTGACCCCTAGGAAAAATTTGACTGTTGCATATACTGAACAGTTCCCTTAAAATTTGAATATCCTAGACCCTGCCTATGGGGGTGAGGGCTAGGGAATATTGGGAGCTCTCGTCCATTCTGCTCTTTCCCTAAACCCATACCCGGAACATACCCTGAGTCAAACATTTGCTTAGTTATTACAGGGCTAGGGCTGTAGATCATCACTCCCATGGTGTGTAGGATATCTCTCCCCCAGAGGGTGACAGGGATATCCAAAATATAAGGCTGCATAGACCCAGATCTTCCTTCTTCATCTTGCCAAGTTAAATTTTTTGCACTCTGATAAGTAATTGTGGGTCTCCCAATCCCTGCCAAGGCTTGTGGCACTTCATGGTAGGGCCAATGCTGAGGCCAATGGCTTAAGGCCACTACTGACACATCTGCCCCAGTATCTATAAGTCCTAAAAATTTCTTTCCATCCAAGGTTAGCTCCCTCTCAGGCCGCTCTTTCTTAATATGCTGCAGCCAGAAAATGGAATCAGAGCTACCAAACCCCTGTAGCCCCCTTGGTTGTTCCGAGAGAGTTTTTCCTACTGCTATTTGTGGCAAAATTAGTAGCTGTGCTATCCTAGTATCCCTAGGAATAGTGATAATAGAGTATGGCGTTTTAGCCATGACCTTCAGTTCCCCCTCATAGTCTTCATCAATTACTCCAGGGTATACTATTAACCCCTTCATAGTCAACCCATTCCTTCCTAGAATTAAGCCAACTGTCCCTTTGGGTAAAGGCCCCTTTACCCCTATAAGGATTGCTTGAGGGCCCATGTCTGGTGTTAGCAAGAAGTAGGCGGTGGAGATGAGGTCCAATCCTGCGCTGCCTGGGGTGGCACGAAGGAGATCATGGACGGATTTTGCGCCTCCTGGACCAGGTTGGACTGAAAAGGGTTGTTGCTCCCCAAGGTTATCCCGATTGTTTTTGGGGGTCGAGGCTGCCCCCTCCCCCCATTTCCCTGCTGTACAGTCAAGTGACCATCTCGATAAAATTGAGACCTACATTCATTTGCCCAATGAGACCCCTTCTTACATCTAGGACATAATCCCGGAGCCTTTCCGGAGTTCAGTGAAGCGGCTGTGGCTCCTCTCTGAGGGCACTCCCTCTGGAAATGCCCAGACTTCCCACAGCTAAAACATTTTCCTTCCCCCCACCCCACCAACAAGAGCCCCTGGACGTCTTTTCTGAAATTGGGCCAATAACACCTAGTTAATATTTTGCCCCTTTAAGGCAGTGGCGAGCGCTACTCCTTGCATAAAAGATGGCCCTATATCAGCGCAGAGGCGGATGTAATCAGATAATTCTGCCTTCTGTTTGTAGGGCCTAATTGCCGCCTGACAAGGAGCATTGGCATTTTCATAGGCCAGCTGTTTAACTAGCAACATTCCAGCCTCTGGGTCAGAGATTACCTTGCCTGTAGCTTCCAGAAGCCGACGTACAAAATCCTGAAATGGCTCATCTGGACCTTGCCTGATTTTTGACAACTTCTCAGTTTCCTGGCCTCCAGCTGGCAATGCTCTCCATGCACTCACTGCAAGATCACTGCACTGCACAAAGACTTGAGGTGCAAACTGTATTTGCAAGTTTATGTCTGCATATTGACCTTCTCCAATTAACATTTCCACTGTAATAGGAACCCCATTCCTGGCATTCTCCCTGGCCTTTCTTTGCGCCCTTTCTCCCCACTCTGCCTTGCACAGGAGATAATCTCCTGTTAGGCATGATTTGGCCACTGACTTCCAGTCTTGTGGGGGCATTGCCTCAGCAGCTAAACTCTCCACCAACGCCATAGTAAAAGGCGCCGTAGACCCATATTGGGAGACAGCTGTTTTTAGTTCCTTCAGAGTCTTAAAAGGCAATGTCACATGAACTCTTTGATTTTGGCCATTAATTTGTTGCTCAATGACAGGAAACACACTCTGGATTCCCAGGGTGTCTTCACCCCTCGCCTGAGCCTCGGCAAGAGCCAACTGCAAGGGTGTCAATGAGTGAGAAAAACCAGACAATTGAGATTGAGAGTGTACAGGGTATAGAGAAGTTGATTCCCCTGGTTTAAACCCCAGAAAAAACTTCTCAGGCGATGACATAATAGGCATGGTCGGAGTGGTAGGCACAGCAGGTAGACAACCCCGCATTTCCTTCAACTGATGTAAGAGCTCCTCATAAGCCTGCAAGGGAACTACACCTTCTTCTGGGCTATAAGCCAGAGGCCCTTCATTTGTTTGCTCAAGGCAGGAGGTTTGAACCTCTTTCTCCCTCTGCAGGCCAAGGAAAATCTCATCATTGGGGTGATAGTGGGCAGCCTCCTCCTCCAACTCAGCCTGATCCCCAGGGGGTAGGAGGCCCTCCTCTTCATCAGTGTCACTTGCCTATTCACTATATTTCCCCTGCTTATGACCGATGAGAGGCTGTTCCTCTGTTTTAACAGGTAAGGGAGGTAAAGGTTTCTGAAAATCAAAATCATCATTCCCCAAATTTGGAGCTGAAGGACATCTGCGAGGAGTACCCTGCGAGCACAAATTCTGAATCCTTATCAGCTCATGGGCCGGATCAAGACAGTCTCTAATCAGACTCCAAAGGGAGAAGGTGTCTATTGGTACCCGATCCGGTCCGTGAGCTGTATGATAATCCTTCAACATTTCCCCCACCCTCCCTCATGTTTCCAAGTTGACAGTCCCCTCATCCGGGAACCAGGAACAAACATCTCCAACAAAAGACAGAAATTTACTAAGCTGCTCATTTCCTACTCGAGCCCCATGGCTCTTAAGCATTATTTTTAAAAGCAAGCAAAACAACCTACGCTGGTTACTTTCACTTTGCCCCATTTTTTACTCCTGATGAAAACAATTCCCTCGGCTCCCCCCCCCCCCTTTTTTTTTTCCTCTGAAGTAGCGGACGTCCTTTCGTCAAGGGGAATCCTACCTGTCCTTTGCTATGCCGTCCCACTATTCAGGTCCCTGTTCGGGTGTCACCTGCCATGGTCCTGCTGGGCCAGAGGAATGATAGACGAGGTAGGATTCTTAATGAAAATAAGCCAGTCAGTAAAGGACAAATATCATATGATCTCACCCATTATGGGACAATAATGAGCAAAACTAACAACAAGCAAAACAGAACCAAGTATATGAATACAAGGAATAGGCCTTAAGTGGTCAGGGGGAACGGGGTTGGGGGGAGGGGGGAGGCAGAGGCAGGAAAGGGGAGCAACTTAGACAAGAACCTAGTATAAAGGAACCATGGACATGGACAACAGGTGGGATTGACTTTGGGGGGAATGGGTGGGTGGGGAGGGGGACAGAGGGGAGCAAAAAGGGGATGGATGTAATACAACAACAATAAAATTTAAAAAAAAAGAAAAAGACAAGACAGACACAAAAAGGTTGGGGTCAGGAGGACTGCCACTCATGGTGACAGCACCACTTTATTGTTCACACAAAACTTATATAGGTTTTTCAAGCATTCAAACCTATCTCCTAGTGAAACTATTTTGGCTGAAAGTACTTTTTCCCACAAGGCATTTGCTTATTTCTTAGTAACTAATTATTATCACTTTCGAAGCATACTACTTATATTATGTCTTTCACTACACAGCTGCTATTTACTCTTGCTGAAGGTCAGCTTGTCTTCTAAACATGATGTGGAACTTTGTAATCATTGGAACACTTCTCAGCCAAGCTGTTGACCTTTTGGCCATCAGCCCACCTCGAAGCCCTGAGTCCGGCCATGCCTTGACTCAGGAGGTCCCGACACATACCCTCCAAGGTAACCCCTGCTTTTATTCACACCCTCAGCCGCAACTGAGCCAGTCTTAATAGGGATGTAAATATAATAAGACTGTTGTACTAGGGGGAAAATGACATAGTTGAGTAAAGTATAGATAATTTTGAAGGGTGGAAGGAGAACTACACAAGCATTAAAAATAACATAGACACCACCAATAAGAGCCAGGAAGAAATGAAGAATACCATTTCTGAATTGAAGAACACAGTAGAAGGAATCAAAAGCAGGCTAGGGAAAGCAGAGGATCAGATCAGCGAGCTGGAGGTCAATGTAGAAACAAATTCCCAGGCAGTGCAACAAAATGAAACAAGACTGAAAAAAGAATGAAGAGGTTTTAAGAGAGCTGGAAGGCAACATGAAACGTAATAACATCCATATCATAGGGATACCAGAAGGAGAAGAGGAGGAGCAAGGGATAGAAAACCTCTTTGAAAAAGTAATGAAAGAAAACGTTCTTAATTTGAGGAGATAAAATGTCATACAAACTCAGGAAGCACAGAGGTTCTCAAGGAAGATGAACCCAAACAGGCCCACTCCAAGAAACATCATCATTAAAATGGCGAATCTCAAAAACAAGGAGAGAATCCTAAAAGCAGCAAGAGAGATCCAGCTAATAATATACAAGGGGGCTCCCATAAGGTTATCAGCTGATTTCTCAACAAAAACACAACAAGCCAGAAGGGAATGGCAGAAAATATTTCAAGCAATGAAAAACAAAGGCCTGCAACCAAGAATACTCTACCTAGCAAGGCTGTCTTTCAAAATGAAAAGTGAAATAAGGAGGTTCCCAGATAAAAGAAGTCTAAAAGAATACATCTCCACCAAACCAGCATTGCAATAGATGCTAAAGGGTCTGCTTTAAGAAGATGAAACAACAGAGACAGAGAAAAATGCAGGTACAGAGGTAAATGGATTAAATGCATCAATCAAAAGACACAGGGCAGCTGAATGGATAAGAACCAACTTTAACTTATGAATGCTTTAAAGTGATCTTGTTATTATACCCAAAGAACCCTGAAACACCAATTCATAACAACCCATGTACCCCTATGTTCATAGCAGCACTATTTACAATAGCCAAGTGCTGGAAACAGCCCAAGTGCCCATCAGTGGATGATTGGATCAAAAAACTTTGCTACATTTACACAATGGAATACTATACAGCAGAAAGAAAGAAGGAACTCCTAACCTTTGCAACAACATGGATGGAACTAGAAAGTATTATGCTTAGTAAAATAATCCTGTCTGTGAAAGACAAATACCATATGATCTCACCCATTACAGGACAATAATGAACAAAATAAACAGCAAGCAAAACAGAATCAGATATATGAATACAGTGAATAGGCCTTCAGTGGGTAGAGGGAAAGTGGGTGGGGGGAGGGGGAGAAAGAGGCAAAGAAGGGGAACAGTTTAGACAAGAACCTAGTATGGAAGAACCATGGACAAGGACAACAAGTAGGATTGACTTTGGGGGGAGTGGGTGGGTGGGGAAGGGGACAGAGGGGAGTAAATAGGGGATGGATGTACTATAACAACAATAAAATTAAATAAAAAAATACTAATCTAGATGATAGAATATGAGCCTATGGTTTGGACACTTCCCCATGCTTCAGAGAGTGCCATGATGAGATTTTGGGAAGCTTGCTATTGATGACTTATTTTTCTCACTTTGGGACCATTCTCCCTTCCTTTCTGAGCATTTCTGGACTGATTTATATCCTAGTACTTTGAGATAAGACTTTCTGCATATTTTTACCTGCTGTCTAAACCTTCTTTCTTTGTACCTCTAAGTTTGCCATACCTTAATCTCAGCTTTTTCGCACATGGGTCAGCTTAAACATTTCTTGCTCTAGTAAACCTTTCCTGACCTGTAATGGAATTGGTGCACCTACTGTGTGTTTCTATTTCAGCAGAACTTCTCCATCTTCACACTCACTAGTCTCCATGGTAATCACTGGGCAGATAATCTTCTCCATTAGGCTGAAACTGAAGCTCCAGCCCACATTTGTCACTAGGAATAAGACTTGAATTCAACATTTGACTATATACTGTAAGGCTAAAGACAAAAAGAACTATAGACAGATATTGTACTCTAAGTGAGATATGAGTCATTTATGTTTCACAAGTATATGGGATAGCAATTCTGAAGCTACCTTATATATATTGGATGTGAGCAAATGTAAATATATTTTAGGTAATAAGAAATAGGTTCTTTGATATACAATGGGCCCAGAGGCATATGAAAGAATGCTCAACATCACTAGTCATCAGAGAGATGCAAATTAAAACCACAATATAATACCACCTCACACCTGTCAGAATGGCAATCATCAACAAATCAACAAACAAGTGTTGGCTAGGATGTGGGGCAAAGGGAACCCTCATGCACTGTTGGTGGGAATGCAGGCTGGTGCAGCCACTGTGGAAAACAGTATGGGGTTTCCTCAAAAAACTAAAAATGGAACTGCCTTTTGATCCAGCAACTCCACTACTTGGACTATACCCAAAGAATCCTGAAACACCAATTCATAAGAACCTATGTACACCTATGTTCATAGCAGTACTATTTACAATAGCCAAGTGCTGGAAACAGCCTAAGTGCCCACCAGTGGATGATTGGATCAAAAAACTTTGGTACATTTACACAATGGAATTCTATATAGCAGAAAGAAAGAAGGAACTTGTACCCTTTGCAACAACATGGATGGAACTGGAAAGTATTATGCTTAGTGAAATAAGCCAGTCAGTGAAGGATAAATACCATATGATCTCACCCATTACAGGACAATAATGAACAAAACTGACAACAAGCAAAACAGAACCAAATATATGAATACAAGGAATAGGCCTTCAGTGGTCAGGGGGAAGGATGTTGTGGGGAGGGGGAGGAAGAGGCAAGGAAGGGAAGCAGTTTAGATAAGAGCCTAGTATAAAGGAACCATGTCCGTGTCCATGGACATGGACAACAGGTGGGATTGACTTTGGGGGAAATGGGTGGGTGAGGAGGGGGACAGAAGGGAGCAAAAAGGGGATGGATGTAATGCAACAATAAAGTTAAAAAAAAAAAGAAATAGGTTCTTCCCTGTTGGAGAAAAGAGTAACAAATAAAAAAGGGGAATGTTAAAAAAGTGTGCTTCAATGAAAAAAAAATATTTTCTTTTGATATCTCTAAAGATTCTCAATGAATATATTAAAATTTAATGTAGAATGTACAAATGAGTGCAGTTTTCTTTCAGTAATCAGTTTCTCATTCAGTTTCAGTTTATTCAAGCTTCAACCATGAAAAAACTGTCTTTAACACACAGGCTTAAAATAAATGTAAAAAAGCCAGAAGAAACTCTACAATTTCCCATAGGCCAAAGAAATACACATTCCCCACTAAAGCGTCTGGTTAGAATCATAGTGTTTTGGTTAGACTCAAGTAAGATTCCATATGAAGTTTAGAAAGAGCTGGAATACTCGCAGTAGAAACTAGGAAGACATCCCACTTTAATGAAACAATGATTTTCTGTGATGTTTCTTAAGATTATCTGTATTTGGATATTTAGTGTTGAATGTAAGAATGAGTGTGGTTCTCTCCTAGAAATCACTTTAGCATTCAAGTTCATTAGTTTTTACTACTGAAACCATGGATACTCTATGTGTTCCAACAAGGCTAACAGTAAAGTTGCAAAACATGTAGAGACATGATTTTTCATTATGCACCAAAAATGACACATTCTACAATGTTTCCTCTGGTTAGAACTGTGATATTTTTGTTCAAGAATTGTAAAGTTTCAGTGTCAATTATGAGAAACACTGTAATATCAAGAAGAGAATGAAGCAGAGGGAGACTTTCAATGAACTCTTAGATTTTCTGCTGATAGCTCTGAAGATAGTCAGTGAATCTGCAAAAATTTAAAGTAGGAGGTTCCAATGATTGCTGTTTTCTCATAGAAACCAATTTCATATTCATTTTTTTCAGTTTCTGAAAGATTTAAACATGAAAACACTTATTTTCTTCAAAGAGGACTAATAGTAATGTAGAAAATTCCTGAAGATGCTCTAAAATGTCACATAGGCCAAAGAAATATGCATTTCCCTCTCATGACTCTTGTAAGAACAATGATGTTTCTGTTGGATTCATGTAGATTCTATGTGAATTTTGAGATAATCAGGGATATCCACAGTGGAAGGAAGCAAAATATAGTGCTTGAATGAAACTAAACTTCTCTGTGACATTTCATTTTTTGTTATTAAAATATTTTATTTATTATTTTCAGAGAGAGTGAAAGGGAGAGAGGCAGAGAGGGAGAGAAACATTAGTGTATGGTTGCCTTTCATCTGCCTCCAGCCATGGACTTGGCTGCAGACCTGGCTTGCAACCTGGTTATGTGCCCTGGCTGGGGAATTGAACCAGTGACCTTTGGGTTCACAGGCCAGCCCTTTATCCACTGTGCTACCAGCCAGGGCACCCATGGACTTTAATAAAGTAGAATTTGGCCTTTATAAAGTAGGTTACACATAAACAAGTTACTTTGTTTCTTCATCCTAACCCATTTAGTGTTGCACAGGAGCCCCTCCGCATAGTTTTCACTAATGTATTTAAACAGATTCCTCCCCTTAGGACAATGTGAAATAGACCCTACCCAGAAAAACACTAACAGAATTATCCAATTCTAAATTATCAGCAGATATAACACCAGAAGTAGGTGATGGGCTATTTTTTAAGTCTTTTAACTGAAATAATATAAAAAATTACAGTGTTGAACCAAAGAACACACAGGTTTCTCATTCAACTTTGTTTGAATGGGTGTCAAAATTCTGTGACAGATTTTGGTCATTGTTTCCATTAAAAAGTACTGATTTTAAAAACTAATAACTTAAAAACTGGCACACACACACAATACCTGAAATGGTCCACCAAATTCTCCTTTCCTTCTGAAGGTTTTACAATGCATTATAATTATTAACCAGTCCTTTACTATTACACTTCAATAGCCAATTGAGACAAAGAGTTCTCAGACAGTTCTTCCACCACTGATTCAGACTGGGGTGGCAGGTGTTGGGGATAATATTCAGTTAGTCTTCTGAGCTTTCTGGGCAGACTTGGTGACTTTTCCAGCTCCAGCTGCCTTCTTATCCACTGCTTTGATGACACCCACAGCAACTGTCTGTCTCATGTCACAAACAACAAAGAGGCCCAGAGGAAGATAGTCAGAGAAGCTCTCAACACACGTGGGAACCATATCTACAATGGTAGCATCTCCAGATTTCAGAAACTTTGGACAATCTTTCAGCTTTTTTTCCAGAACAATGATCAATCTTCCCCTTCAGCTCAGCAAATTTGCAAGTGATATGCACTGTGTGACAATCCAGAACAGGTGCATATCCAGCACTAATTTGACCCGGATGGTTCAGGATAGTGACCTGAGCTGTGAAGCCAGCTGCTTCCATTGGTGGGTCATTGCTTCTGTCATCAACCACATTGCCATGGAGAACATTTTTGATAGACATTTTCTTGACATTGAAGCCCACATTGTCCCCAGGAAGAGCTTCACTCAAAGCTTCATGATGCATTTCAAAAGACTTTACTTCAGTTGGAACATTGACTGGAGGAAAGATTACCACCAAGTTTGAGAACACCAGTCTCCACTCAGCCCACAGGGACAGCACCAATGCCACCAATTTTGTAGACATCTGGGAGGGGCAGATGCAGGGGCTTGTCAGTTGGATGAATTGGTGGTAGGATGCAATCCAGAGCTTCCAGCAGTGTGTTTCCACTGGCATTGCCATCTTTGTGAGTGACTTTGCATCCCTTGAACCAAGGCATATTAGCCTTTGGCTCCAGCATGTTGTCACCACTCCCACCAGGAATTGGCAAAAATGCTACTGTGTCAGGATTGTAGCCAATTTTCTTAATGTAGGTGCTGACTTCTTAAACAATTTTCTTGTATCTCTTTTGGCTGTAGGGTGGCTCAGTGGAATCCATTTTGTTAACACCAACAATCAGCTGTTTCACACCCAGTGTGTAGGCCAGAAGGGCATGTTCAGGGATCTATCCATTCTTGGAGATTTTGGCTTCCAATTCAACAACACCAGCAGCAACAATCAGGATAGCACAGTCAGCTTGAGATGTGCTTGTAATCATGCTTTTAATGAAGTCCCTGTGTCCTGGAGCATTGATGATGGTCATGAAATACTTGCTGGTTTTAAAATTCCACAGGGAGATATGGATGATGATACCACGCTCACCTTCAGCTTTCAGTTTATCCAAGACCCAGGCCTACTTGAAGGAGCCCTTGCCCATATCTGCAGCCTCCTTCTCAAAATTTTCAATGGTTATTTTTAGATCCCACTACATTTGTAGATTAAATGGCCTGTAGTGGTCAACTTGCCAGAATCTACATGTCCAATGACCACGATAGTGATGTGAGTCTTTTCCCTTCCCCTTTCAGCTTGATTTAGGGGTGGTCTTCACAACACCTGTGTTCTGGCAGCAGACCCATCATGAAAAGAAAAAAAAAAAAAAATGCTTTGTGACATTTCTGTAGGTTTTCCATGAGTATGTGGAAGTTCGATGTAGAATGTTAGAATGAGTGTAGTTTTCTCAGACAGCTTTCTTTAGTACTCAGTTTCTCCAGTTATTATGACAGAATTGGTGAAAAACCTATGTGTTCCAGCAAGGCCTAACAGTTGAGATGCAAAAAGTGAAGTAATGGTAATGTTTCATATGCATCATAGAATGACACATTCTATAATATTTCCTCTGGTGAGAACTGTGATATTTTTGTTTAAGAATTGTAAAGTTTCAGTGTCAATTATGGGAAACACTGTAATACCAAGAGTAGAATGAAGCAAAGGGAGACTTTCAATGAAATCTTAGATTTTCTGCTGATAGCTCTGAAGATTCTCAATGAATCTTTGAAAACTTAATGTAGGATGTTCCAATGATTGCTGTTTTCTCAAAGAAATCATTTTCATATTAATGTTTTTTGTTCCTCATAGCTTGAATCAAAAACCACTGATTTTTCCATAGAGGACTTGTAGTAATGTAAAAACTCCTGAAGACACTCTAAAATGCCATGGAGGCCAAAGTAATACACATTTACTACTGAGGCCTCTGGTGAAAACAATGATGGTTTTGTTGGACTCATGTAATGATTCTATGTGAAGTTTGAAAGAATCAGAAATATCTATAGTGCAAAAAAGCAACCTATAGTGAAGGAAAGAACGTAAACATCTCTGAGATATTTCTGAAGGCATTCTGTAGTTACGTGGAAGTTTAACAAGGAACATAAGAATGAGTGTAGTTGTCTCAGACAAATGACTTCAGTACTCAGTTTCCTTAGTTTGTACATAATTAGTGAAAAAGCTGTGTGTTCCAGCAAGGCCTAAGAGTCAAGATGCAAAAAGTAAAAAAGCAGTTATGATCAATATGCATTATAGAACAACACATTCAACAATTTTTTCCAATAAGTAGAACTCTGATAATCTTGAACAAAAATTGTAAAGAGGAGAGAATGAAAGATGGTGACAGAGTAGAGAGCAGTGCTAATGGCATTCTAGAGTACCAGAGCAGCTGGAGGATAGGATAGGGAGTGCAAGACATCTTCAGGTCTCCAAGAATTGGAGCGGTCAGCATCTGGACTCAGGAGAGCACAGCCCAGAGGCAGCAGAGACCTACAGGAGAGCAGGTGAGACAGTTCCAAACCGGCAGGTGGGTGGAGGTCAGCTCTGGGCAGTGGCGGCTCTACTCAGAGGGGCAGCTTTAACTGAAGCCAGCTCCAGGCTCCCTGGTGACTAGAAATATGAACAGTGAAGTGTGGGCAGCAAGGGTAAATCCTGGAGGGAACGAGGAATTGAACTCCTGCAGGGGAGGGACTGTGTGAGAGCCTCGCTCTGGCAACAGGGAGAGGAAGCTCCTCACTGGGTCAGAGGCAGAGGAGAAGAGTCCTGCAGGGAGCAGGAGCCGGGGAGCAGGGAAGTGCACCAGCCGGAGTGGTGAGAGGGATGAAAACGGTACTGCTGGGCCACCAGGGAAACAGCAGCTTGAAGCCCCTGTGAAGGGGGAGGCCCAGCCCTGTGCACCCACACAGGCCCCCAGGCTCCTGTGGAAACTCCAAACTGTGATCCAGGAACTTGTAGCTGGGGCAACTGACCCACCCATTGCTGACAAAGGCCACACTGCAGACGCGCTGGGAGGGTATGCATCACAGAGGCTGCATAAAGGACTCCTTGGAGAGCTGGTCTGCTTGGAGGATTGGTCCTCACCCTGGGGAGCTGGGCAGTGTTGGCAGATCCTGGGCACGTTGGCAGATGGGGGTTGCGTCCTCTGGGAGCTGTGGGGGCAGGGCCAGTCATCACAGGAACCAGCGAGGTTACAGGCCACCTTGCAGGGGTGCCAAGTGCCCATCAAAGGCAGGATCCTCCACCAGGAGTTGGAGGGGACACCCTGTGGGCCCCAGAACACCTACAGACCTAAAACCCAGGTAGGCTACTAAAGGCCCAAGCGTAGCTGGGGCTGACATTCAGAATCAGCCCTGACTGTGACAGTCATAGGCCCTGCTGCTCCAAGACCAGCTAGACTGTAGACTGCAGAGATCTGACCAAGAAAAAGAGGCAGACTCAGGAAATGGATCACTGCTAATCTCAAGCACCTGAGTTACACTGAGAGCTACATAAACTATTAATCCCTAACACATCCTTTTCAAAAGTTACTTCTCACATATTTTTAATCCTCCCCTATCTCAATCCACCTAAATACCCAAGACCCTCCCCTACTCTTGATTTAAAGTCTACTCACTCTCTGGCTACAATGCATTCCCAGTCCTCAATCTAACTATTCCTCCCCTCCACAGCCACCTAAACCCTTTCTTTATTCTTTTATTTCTTCCTTTTTCTTTCTTTCCTTCCATTTTTTTTCTTTTTCTTTTTCCTGTTAAAGCCCACAATTCCTGGCTCCACTTAAACCAATCAGAGACCATAAAGGGTGCACAGCCACCTAAACCCTTTCTTTATTATTATTATTTATTCTTTTTTCATTTTTAAATTAAAAAAAATTTTTTTTTCTCTGCTATAAGCCCACAGGTCTGGCTCCACCTGGACCAATCAGGGGTCATTAAGGGTGAACAGCCACCTAAACCCTTTTTGCATATAAATAAATAAATAAATAAATAAATAAATAAATAAATTTATGCTTAAAGCCCTCTGGTCCTGGCTCCATCTGAACCAATCAGGGATTATTAAGGGTGAACTGCCATCTAAACCCTTTCTTCTTATTATTATCATCTATTCTTTCTTTTTTTTTCTCTTTTTTTTTTCCTGCTAAAAGCCCATAAGTCCTGGCTTCACCTGAACCAATCAGGGACCACTAAGGGTGAACAGGGAGGCAGATGCAGCAACTATATACATAGGCTTACACTGTTCACTCATACTTGAGGCTTTCTGATTCTCCCTCTCCTCATTTCTGTGATAAAGGATAGAAGGAGTGTCTTGACAGGAAGGAAAGGAACAACATACACAACCAATCCAGAATACAACCTGATAGCCCAAATAAAGGCCACACCAAGAACAACAAGTGGAGAAAACCTGGGAGACGGCAACATTGAACTCCACAAATCTCCTAACACAGAAGGGTGTTCAACTAAGGCAAGGAAGCAAAGCAGATTAAGCCAAGGAAAAAATAAAAAACAAATGCAAGCAACAACAGACATCCAAAATGGGGGAAAAAAGAATCAGTCCATCACCCAAAGGAAAGGGAGAATCCCCAGAAAGATCACCAAATGAAACAGAGGCAC
>PVIW01017252.1:0-14543 GCA_004026585.1 Noctilio leporinus
AGGCCAGCTGACTCCAGCACCCGCACAGCCTGATCACAATTCCTGAGCCCCTCCCGCCACGTGCAGCCCCCAGACAGCCAAGGCTGTGACAAAGGAGCTGCCAATTATGATTCTTGCTGCAACTTTGATTCCCCCTATGAATCCTTCAGAGAGGTTTCCAGAAGCACACAGGCCTTCCATATCTGTTGCCTCGAAGGAGTTCCATCCACTTGCATCTGCTTATTTATTGTTAAATAAAATAAAGAGGCTCCCATCGCTGGGGCCTTGGGGTCATGCCAGGACACAGGTGCGAAGGGGACAGCCATGGGACAGCCATCGTCCAGCCTCTGAGCCTGGCCACCATTCCTTAGCCTCTGCTCTCCATCGATAAAAAGTCATTCAAGCTCTCCAAGGGGACCCTGACCCCCAGGGTTGCAGGAGAGCTATGGGGAGCAGGGCCTGGAATTCTGGCCCTGACCCAGGGCCATCAGCACCCAGGGCCCCTTGCCTCTCAGCTGCCTGGACAAGCAGTTGGGTTATAGACGTGCCACCTTAGCCCCAGGGAGGGTCGGGGCCTTGAACATCATCACACACACATGCAGAACTAGCAGTACCGTTCCCTTCCCCCTGCCCCGCAGCCTCCAGAGTGCTCTGGGTGAATGTGCCAGACGAGAGCCCCCTCCCGCAGGACACTCAAGAGGTGACAGCCCTTGCCAGCCTGGCACATGCACCCACACACACCCTCATGCTGTACACACGCGTGCACACACAGAAAGGCCTGGGTTGGAGGTACACAGGGACCTCAGAACCCTGGACTAGGTTGCTGGGGTCTCAGGGGCATTTAAACAGACTTTGGAGGGGCACCTGTGAGGGGGTTGCTCTGTCTCCACCGGCGGAGTCCCGGGCCCGGCCAGCCAGGGAGCGTTGGGAGAACCTAAGAGATGCCAAGTCACTGGTCATCCAGGCAGCAGCTTGAGAAAGGCCTCAGAACCACACCAAGACCCCGAGCGCTGAGCAGGGAAACTGAGGCAGCCACCCAGGAATGCAGAGCCTCCCAGTGCCTCAGGGGTGGCCAGGGGGTGGGACATTGCGCCAGGACCCAGCACTTGTGACCAGCACATCGGACGCCAGGCCAGTTACATTCTCCCACCAGCTGCCCCTCTGTCTGCGGGGGTCAAAGCTGCCCCAGGGAGCAGCCCCAGGACCCAGCCCAGCGGAAGGAGGATGAGGAAGGAAGAGCCTCCCCGGGGCCTCCTTCCCCTGTGGCTTCCCAGTTTCTCTTTTCTGCCTCACCCACCCTCCCCGGGCTCCCTGGATTTTAGGTCACAGCTGGAAATGCACTGTGCCCTCTAGTCCCCAGAGGACTGAAATGAACCCAGAAGACAGGAAATAATGAGGGTGACAGGCGCCTGGGAGTCTAAGCAATGGAAGGAGGAGATGAAGGCCACCACTATCTCTGATATTTCTGTTCGCCTCGGGCTGTGGCTTGCAGGTCCCTCGCTACTGAACGTGAACGTGGGCATGGGCGCTGTCTTCCACGCAGGGACAAGCCACCCAGGGGCTGAGGGTTGACCTGGCGCTTCGCTTAGAAGGTAACAGCCCCTGTCCAACCTGCCTGCCTGAGGGTTTTTTGTTTGGTTTGGTTTGGTTTACTTCTTTTTAACCTGTGTACCTTTCCCAAACCACCAGTCAGTTTAAACCTGCAGTCTTGGAAGTCATCTTGGAAGAAAAAAACAAAATCATTGCTCCAAGAGGAATGACCTGGGTAGAGCCAGACTGGGGACAAGGAAGAGGATGGGGGTGGGGTCACCCGTGGCCAGCAAGGCTGGATCCCAAGCCATGGGTCAGGGCTGGCGCGGTGGGAGGGCAACCTAGCGGCCCCACAGCTAGGGGTTGCTGGGGTCCTGCGGTGAAGGCCCTGCACACGGTCACATGCAGAACAATGGCCAGCCCGGTGAAGAAGTGCAGACACACTCCTGACCACACGAAGGAGGGGGCTTTGTGTAATATTCATTGACAAGGTTTCTTGAACGTGCCAAAGGCTCTGACTGAGTTTAGGCTGAATAACAAAGCAGGTTGCAGGTATCCCAAAGAGGTGGAAGAAGGAGAAAATGTGGACACAGTAAGATCATGGGCACCTGTAGATTCTCCTTTGAAAGCCTGTATGAAAGACTGCCTCTTAGCACGACCCTGTCACTCACCCGAGCCTGGGGGACCCTTAGGAGTCAGCACAGGGGGCTGCAGTGATCCACCCCCCACGAAGGTCCCTCCTATGAGAGGACCCGGAGGGACGGGCGCTGCTGATGAGGGCTCCCCAGCATTCCAGAACGTTCCTGTGGCCCGAGCTGCCCCTGTAGCCATCGGGAGGTGGTCTGTGCTGGAAGATGAGGTTTTGATGGAGCAGTGGCAGCTGACAGCTGACAGCTGCAGCCCTGGGGAAAGTACCTGCGGTTGCCTCCACACTTGCCATGCCTTGGATTCTGTCCCAAACCATCTAGTTCTGCTTCCTTTGTTTCAGGTCTTTGGAGATGCCTTTTGAATGTTTGTTTTAGAAGAGAGCTCTGTTATTGTCAACATACATCCTACCTATAGAGTAGTATCTGGAAGAAGTCAGCAGGTTCCAAGGTCTCGGAAGTTATGCTTCTAAAGCGTAGGGAACTATTGAAGCAAGATGTTCTATTTGTTGCGAAAGCTGGTTTTTCTGTCTCCTCCCAGTGGCGGCTTCCCAGACAAAGATTGGCCCGCGAGGCAGACGCCCAGCGCCAGCTCACACTCCTCACCTGCCTGGGGAGGGTGCCTGCAGCAAACTGGCAGGAAGTGGAGAAATGTGAACTTGCCCAGCGAGTGCCAAGTGTGTTGTTTTAGTGACACATCTCAGGGCAGGATATTTGTTTCCCTCTCGGAGCGCCAGTCCAGCTGTGAGTCCCATCAAACTCCTTGAGACAAGGAAGCCAGTGCCGGTGCAGGTTACATGGCTGGACGGCCCATGGGACAGTCCCGGGGACTCCGAAGGGGTAGGAAGGGGGGTGCGCAGGCTCAGGCAAGGCCGGCTCCACACTGCAGGGGGCTTCCATTTCACACCCACCATGGCCGCCTACGCTTAAAAGGGGTCATGAGAAAGTGTTGGCAAACCTGCAGAGCGCAGGGACTTTCCTTTATATGCCACGGTGAGCATTTGCGCTGCCCCAGCTATTCAGGTGAGGTACCTGGCGCCTCGGGTGCGGTCGGAAGGGTGCTCGCCCCGTCTGTGATTCCGCGTCCGCCGGCGGCCCCGGAGGGACCCTCGGCCGTCCGCGCAAGGAGAGGTGCTTATAGGGTTCACAGCAGTAAAGTTTGTCACAGCAAAACGAAGGAAACAACCCACACATCCCCCAACGGGAGAACAGAGGCCCGTGAATACACGCTGAAATACTGTACAGTGCAGAAAATGAACCAACGAAGGTGGCATTTGCCAATACGGAACATCCCAAAACCAGGACGGGGGGCCAAAATTGCAAGTTGTGGGACAACGCGTAGAGGTGGTAATCGTTCGTATGTGCACAGTCTTAAAACAGTCTAAGCAACAGTGCCTCTTGCTTAGGGATGCAGACACGCAGACATGGGAAACCTCCAAAGCGCTTTCTAGAAATAGAACATGAGTTTAGGCTGGAATGACCTAGGTGGAGGGAGGAAGAGGGGCAGGACCAGGAAGGGGTACAGAGAGCTTTGACTGTGGTAATAGACTTCATTTCTCAAGCTGATTAGGATATGCCTTCTATCCTTTGGATGCCAAATATTTTATTTAAATGTTGAGGGGGGAAAAGAATCTGTTAGCATCAGCTGAAGACGGAAGGAAGTAGTCTAGGAGGAAGGAAGAGCATTGACAAAGATGGGGGGATGGAGCGGGTAGAGTGGGGGGCCACAGGAAATGTGGGGTTTGGAGCACACGTATTTGGGGACGTGGTTCAAGTCCAGGCTGGGCCACGCGGGCATCCAGGAAATTATCCTGAAAGCAACAGGGAGTTACAGAAGGGTGTGAAGTGGGCGAGCGATTCAGTCCTGTAAGCATTATGGGAAGGCCACCCTCGAGGCAGTGTGGCGGACAGATTGGAGGGGGCCGGGGGGAGCAGCAGGAGCCCCAGCAGGGAGCTGGGGAATGGCCTAGACCAGAAGTGAGGGGCTCTGAGATGGAGGCGGTGGTCGTGGAGGTGAGCGGCCTAAGCGCTAAGCATCCAGGGCCTATTTCAGAACATTCCTCATGCTTGTGCTGTGTCCACGTAGAAACGACTGCCGGGACGTGGTTACCTTACATTGCAAAACACAAAGGCTATCGCCTCCCCTTGTGTTGCTAGACACCATTGACAGTGGCAGGTTCCGATGAACTTGGCTGAGGTCTGCTGGCCTTCGACACCTTAATGATGTGCTTTCTGGTATTTGGAATGGTTCGCGTGAGCTCCCCGAGTTGTCAGGTCATGGCTGAGTCTGAGTGATGGCCTCTCAGTGCCATTCCTTCCTAATGAGCTGCGCACCCTCGAGCGCTTAATGGAGAGCCGGAGCTTTCTGGGACAAATAGCCTTGCGGCAGAACAAAGCACTCCGAGGAATTAGTGATTTCTGACTTTTATTAACCAGGCTGACGACGCTGGGCAAGGAAATTAGAAATTTTGAGTTATTTCCAAATTGGCTGAATTATCATCGTAATTGCGAAGCAATGTGACAGCATCCCAGCCATTTAACACTAGATATTGAACCTCGAGCCCATAGAGAAAGCGGGTCCCGCAGAAGGTAGTTCGGTGGATTTTAATAAAGAGAACTTGTTACAGAGGTGTGTGCAGAAAGAACACAATGATGGTGAAGCTGCCCGCAGACTAGTGGTATCAGGCAGCTGCTACCAACCGGAGCAGACAAAGGGGAGAAGGGTGGCCCAGGGCCCGGGAGGGGCCACCAACAAGGAAGGCCATCCAGTGGGATCTGGGCTACAGGGGGGTGGAGCAGCTCCTGGACCTGGGTCCTGAAGTAGAGTGGGGGTGGGTGATAGAAACCCTGGTTTCTCCCTTCTGCCCTTCAATCTGCTGTCAGTGCCTCCCAATGGCTGAGCATAACCAGGAGCCAATGGGAAAGCCTCCCTGGACAACACATCCCACCCCGCCTCCCCTGCCCCAGGGCCCTGTCACATACAGCAGGGAAGAAAAATGAGGGGGTGGGATCTTAGGGCCAACTGGCAAATGGCCAGGATAGGAGGCAACATTGAGTCAAGACCCATATGTTAAAAGAGGGGAGCCATGCAAAGAGCTGGGGTCAGAGAACCCCAGCAAAAGGTGTACAGAGCAGGCAGGCAGGGGTGGCTGCCCCAGCTCCTCATCCCAGTCCAGGCTGATCACTGGCACTGGTCATCTGGTTGACACTCCTCCTGATTTCCTTTCACCAGATTTCCACTTTCCGCTGGAGCATATCCCCGTGGTGCCTCCCCGCAGAGTGGGGCGCTGCCTTCCAGGGAGCCGGGCAACGTGGCAGAGGTGGGCGCTGTGGGCAGGCGGCTCCGCTCCAATGTCGGAGCAGAGTCCATGACTCACAGTTACACCTCCCTCACTGCCTGCCACCCTGCGCCAGGAGCCTCACAAGGTCAAGTGCATCACATGATTTGTTTCTTCAACACCCTCTGAGGGGGGTTTGTTCTCCCCATTTGATGGATGAGGAAGGAGAGGCTCAGATCAGTTAAGTGACTTGTTCAAAGGCACTATTGTCACTAACAGGGCTGGGGTCTCTGTCACTCAATCAGTTTGCAAATATTTAATGAATGTCTCTCATGGGCCCGACCATGGGGATAAAACGTGGAGTAAAACACGCATAGAATAACATTGTCTCATAGGGAAGACAGATAGTAAACAAATAACCACACAATGACTAAAAGATTGCATTTATAGTACATTTACAGACAAAATTATTTATGCCAACAAAGAAATCATAATGAAGTCCAGGAACCTGTTGTGTATTTCTCGAGTTGTCAGTTGATGATTCTGTTTTCTACCTTATTCATTGCTGCTCTTAGATTTATTATTTTCTTCTTTCTTTTCATCTTTTTTAATTGACTGAAGTTTTTTCTAGAGACCTGAATAGCCACTTAGCTAGGTATAGAATTCTAAGTTAGCAATTATTTTCTCTCAGCACTTGTAAGATATTACTTTATTGTCTTCTAACAACTATTATTACTGATGAAAATTCTAATGATCTTCCTTTTAATCAAGCTGTCCTTTCTTTGGGGAGATTTTTCAATTTTCTGTTTAGCATAAATGTTATGCTATTTTGTATAATCTATGTAGTTCTTGTGATTCACTTTGGTCTAGGGACTTACAGCTTTATTTATTCTTGGAAAATTACTTGCTATTATCTATTCCAACATTTTTTCTCCATTCTATCCTTTCAGAAACTGCTATAATTTACATCAGAGCTTTTCAATATAACCCCCATTTTTCCTACTTTTTAAACTTCTTGCCTCTAAATATTGTGTTCCAGGACATTCGTCAGTAATAGTTTCCAAATCTGTTCTCACCTTTGAGCTTTTCTTTCAATTCTCTTTTAAAATTTTTAATGACCCTATTTTTTATTTCCACAATTTCTAAGAGGTACTTTTTAACATGTTTGCCTCTTTTTATCTCTTTTGTTGTTATTTTATGACAGTTGTCCCGATTTTTCCCCTGTTGTTCTCCACTGCCCTGCACCCCCCACTCCCACAGTCAGTCCCCACATGCTGCCCACGACCAGGGGTCATTTCTACTGTTTCTTGACTAGACCCTTCCCCTTCTTTCCCCAGTTCCCCCCACTGTTGTTCTGTTCCTTGTTTCCATGCCTCGGTTCTATTTTCTTGTTTGTTTGTTTTGTTCATTAGTCTCCTATATTGGGTGAGGTCATATGGTATTTGTCTTTTGCCACCTGGCTTATTTCACTAAGCATAATACTCTCCAGTTCCATTCATGTTGTCGCAAAAGGTAGGAGTTCCTTCTTTCTTTCTGCTGCATAGTATTCCATTGTGTAAATGTACCACAGATTTTTTTATTCGTTCATCCACTGATGGGCACTCAGGCTGTTTCCAGCACTTGGCTATTGTAAATAACGCTGCTATAAACAAATGGGGGCACAGATTCTTCTGAAATGGTGTTTCAGGATTCTTCAGATATGATCCTAGCAGTGGAATTGCCGGAATATTTTTGCCTATTTTAAGAGGCTCTTAGGCATATTAATTTTAAAGTTTTTTTGTCAGGCTCATCGGTAAAATTTTTAATTTCGTTTGCAATAGTTTAGTCTCATTGCTACTGCAATTTTATTAGATTTCTTTAGGATTGTTGAATTTTCTTATTTATTTAAGACATTTTATTGTGCACATTTATTTTGCATAGATGGGTGCCAGTTTTTGTTTTGTTTTGTTTTGTTTTGTTTTGTTTTGTTGTTTTCTCTCTCCACCTCTCTAGGGGTTCTGAGCTGCTCCCAGTCAGCCTTCCATGTTCCCAGTGTAGAATCACATTTTCTGGCAGCAGGAAAGAGTCCCTGCCCCACGGAGTTTCAAGGTCATCACCAATCCAGTCACAAGGTCATGAGGGTCTTGGTTCAGGCCCTGGTCATAGGCTGACCCGAGTGGCATCTCCCACCATGTCCCCCAGCTCACCACATACCACGGTCCCAGGCAGAAGTCTCCCCTGCGTTTGTATCATCTCCGAGGTGCAGGGTTAGGGGGGCGTCACCACCTGGGTGTGATCCGTCTTCTCTCATGAGCCACTTGCCATCCATGCTCCAAGCTTCCAGACCCAGAATCCAGCCAGCCTGCATCTATTTGCAGTTCGGCTCTGTTCTGCTTCTGCTCTGAGACAGAGTTACCTTAGTTCCGAGTCTGGATACGCTTTTTTGGTTTCTCTTCTTATTACGATCTGCTGTTGCCACGGGAGTGAAGCCATCAGGGGATTTGAAGGGAAATCTTACTGCGCCAGACTGACCCAAAGCCCTTTTCCTTTGTAAATCACATAGTAACAATAATAATAATTCTTATAAACTGGGGCAGGTGACTTCACAGTATGAAAATGCTTACTAGAAAGTGACACTTCCTCTCACCGAGTCCCCAGTCCACCCTCTGCAGCTATCAAGCCCCTCGCAAGGGCCTGATGTCCCTTTGGAGACATCATCCACCCATGGGTGCAGCTCCAGCCTTTTACAAATAGTCCTGTTTGCAGACTCCAACCTAGATTTTCTCTGAGAGCAGAAACCTTTGGAGCCATTCAAAGCCAACTAACTACAAGACCCACCTTGCAAAGGGGCTTCTAGAAACGCATTTTTGAGGTTACTCTGGCTTGAAGTTTAGAACCTGAACAACAGCAGCGCTGCCACCGGAGGCTTGGGAAACTTAGCTGCTATCACCGTGAGAGGCAGCAAAAGGCAGAGGCCCCAGCTCTGCCTAGTTTGGGCAGAGACTCATTTTCCTATTTTGCTCAACTTGGAGTGATGAGACAGTTCTTGGGTCTTGGGCAGGACACACTTGGCCAGCCCAGTGGGCCTCCGCCTGCCAGGCCCTGCCCTAGTGTTTTCCTATGCCATCCCAATTACCAGGACACATGTCATCTTAGAACGGAGTGGAAAAAATGCTGGGAATGGGTAAACCTCAGGGCCACACAGGCGGTGCGTGAGGGAGCAGGAGTTCAAGGTCAAGGCTGTTGTGCAACAGAATCTCTGCCCTTTTGTTCCACAGCATTGTTTTGACTGAACTGACCATAGAGCCTGGTGAGGGCGCTCTGGCTCTCTGCCATCCACAGAGCCACAGTAACAGACACTGTGGCCACTTAGTGCAGGGGTCTTCAGTGCTCATCCATCTGTGAGGAATTGGGAAGCCCTTGACCTCAGGCCCAGGTCCAGTATGACCTGCAGGTCAGCTCTGATGAGGAAATATTGCCTCTCTGGCTGAGCAATTGGCTAAGAAATGCCAAAGAAAGGAAATAAAGTTGCTGAATATACCCATTCTCCATAGATGCTGCTTTTGGTTCTTCTTTTCTGCATTATAAACAATGCCTGGACAAACGCCCGCAACGTGCTTTCTTGGAGTGTCTTTGGAAGTTTCTCTAGGATTTATGTATCCAGACAGGTCACTGGGCCTATGAGATAGGAACAGAATGAGCTTTTCCAGACACTGCCAGATGGCTTTCCGAAACGGTGGCACCAGATTATTCTTTTTTTCCACCAGTACTACCATGTCCATTATTTCCCAACGTCCTCGCTTATGTGAAACTATCAGACTTTAATCATTTTTGCCCACCCGATAAGTGAAAAACATGTTGTCCTAATTTGCATGTTCACAATTATTAAATAAAGGTGTCTTTTCATATGTTTTTGGCCATTGCTTCTTTTTCCAGCATTTTCTATACCTACTCTTGACCTGCTGTTTTCTATTTTTCTTCAATTTGCAGGATTTCTTCCGACAATCTGAACTGCATTCTGTTTCGTGTTTTGAAAATAGGTCCCCTTTGATAGCTGCTTGTTTTCAATCTTGTTGATGGTGGCTTTTACCATGCAAAGGTTTTATTTTAATGTAATCAAGCTTACAAATCTTTTTTGCTTATGACTTACGTCTACATAATAATTTCCTATCCCAAGGGTACAACAATATTCTTGAAAGTAATGTTTTCAGAAGTGTGCTGGTGTATCCTGGAAATTTAGTAATTCTAATAGCTAGGGAGGGGTTGACCAATGTTTTCTGTAAAGAGCCAGATGGTAAATATTTTCAGCTCTGCTGGTCCTACCATCCCTTGCATCTTCTCAGCCCCACCAAGTCTGTACAAGTTTGGGCAATGGTATTTGGAAGTACATATGAGAACAACTATATACGAGAAAGACCTCGTTTTAGTTCCCTGAACAAAGGACCTATCTTGGCACTTGACACTTGACTCTGGACAGGTAGGTCAGTGGCTTAGTCATGTGCCAGTAAGACCAAAGCTCAACCTGTAGTTCTTCTGAAAGTTAAGTGGCTTTAGACAAGAAATGAGCACACTGCCATCAGGCGGGTCGGTGACAGCCTGGGAAAGGTACACGTGGGTTCAGATAGGCTGCATGATTTGCAAGGACCCGTTCAAAGTGAAAATGCAGAGCCCCTTGTTCAGAAAGTACCAAGACTTTTTAGACAGAGATATCCACGCATTAAACAAGCATGGGACCCTCCTAAGTGTAGGGCCCTATGTCCACAAAGCCACCTGTTTGGGTCACCTAGGGTGGGGGCTGGGTGAGGGGCTAGGTGTCAACCCACATCAAGACCTTTAGGGAAATTGTTCAAAGGGTCGTGCCCGCTGTCGGCCTATTTCCAGCATCTGTTTAGTCCAAGCCAGTCAATTCCACTGAAACTCAGTGCAGGTCTTCAAGACAAGTTTCTGAAAACTTTTCATTTTCCCGTGTGCTGTTTGTGGAGTTTGCTGCAGCTGAAACCCAAGGCCCTGATGATATCTATTTAAAGCTACAGTTCAAGTTCCACCGCAGATCCTGGGCACGGAGGTTCTCAGGGCAGAGGGAAGGAAGCTCTCGGTTCTGGCGCAGCCGTCTTGGGTCAGCCCACTTCACCCTTGGGAAGGGACCTCTGGGGGCTGGGAAGCACCTGGTTTCTGCTTTGGGAGTTTTGTTCTGAAGCCCAGGAAAGAATAAACAGCATCACTCCAGAAACACTTCTGCAGGACTTTGATCTCAGCCTGGCAGCTCTGCTGTGGGGGCAGGCTGCCCACCCCCGCCTGCCGTTTGTGGGTGCCTGCTGTGAGTGCAGGGCTACTTGCAGCCCTTCAGGGCAGAACTGACCGTAAAATCAAGCTGAGCTACTCCCTCCAATCATGGGGGAGGCCCAGGAAGGACCACTGCTTGCCTCAAGGTTCACAGCAAGTGTGCTGAGGACTCGAGGCCTGAACCCAGGCTCCCGGCCTCAGGGTACCCGCCTCTGCTGTTTCTCCTTCACTGCTTTGCTCCCTTCCACACAGGATACGCCCATCTCCTGAAGCCTGCTGTGCCTGTGGTTTTTTCTTTTTAAAAAGAAAAAGAAGCCCTGGCTGGTAGCACAGTGGGCAAGGCGCTGGCCTGCAAACCCAAAGGTCGCAGGTTCGATTCCCCAGCCAGGGCACATAACCAGGTTGCCAACCAGGTCTCCAGTCAGGTCTGTGGCTGGATGCAGGTGAAAAGCAACCATACATTGATGTCTACCTCTCTGCCTCTCTCCCTTCCCCTCTTTCTAAAAATAATGAAATAAAATCTTTAAAGAAAAAGAAAAAGAAAGAAAGATTTTATTTCGTTATCTTTAGAGAGAGGGGAAGGGAGGGGAAAAGAGAAGAGAGGAACATCAGTATGTGGCTGCCTCAGGCGCCCCCAAGTGGGGACCTGACCTGCAACCCAGGCCTGTGCCCTGGCTGGGAATCGAACCAGCGACCCTTTGTTTTGTAGGCCAGCGCTCAATCCATGGAGCCATACCAGCCAGGGCTGTTTTTTGTTTTTTTTGGGGTTTTTTTGGCCAAGGCAATGGTCTTCTGGGCTGCTGGACCACTCTGTTTCCTGCCACTGATACTAGAGATGTGCTCAAATAAGGCCACCTGAAGGGGACAGGGGTCAAGCAGCAGGGGAGCTGATTAAACCCCCATTACTTCCTCCTTCTCCTGTGAGAGCCACCAGCGTGAAACCTAAAACATCAACAACTTCTGAATCACAGCAGGGTCTGTGGTGGAGCATCATGTCCAAGTCCCCACCCAGGTCTCAAGGCCTTGGCCAGCTGCCCTCAAAGCCGGGGCTCAGACTCTGCTTGGCTGCAGTCCATGACGGGGAGCTCACTCCCAGCAGCGGAGCTCTGCACACCTCATAGCCCTGCCCGTCTGCTTCACAGATGCTGCAGGGAAGTCGTCCTTCCGGACTCGAGAGGGGCGCGGACCCTCTGGGAGAACATGAACCTCAGGAAGACTGGTGCCAGGTCAACCTCGTTCACTCCACGCCTGCGCCTGACCCACAGCTGTTCCATGCATATTTGACTAAGAAATAATCCCGGTCCTTTCTGAACCAAAACCTGCCCCTCTCAGCCACCCCCATGTCCAGTCTTCCCTGTTCGGGTCTTTGGGCTTCACAGAATGGCCATGTCCGTGAGAAAACTCCTGGGCACTATGGGGAGCGCTCACGGGCCCTCCACGTCTTGTCCCAGGTGGACCCGTCTCGCTGCTTCATGGTTTCCCCCATGGGCTCCCCTGCCCACCCCTGTCCACCCCCTTCTGATCGGGCCTCAGTCTGCTTCTGTCCTTCCCAGGTGGCAGCCAGGAGCCAGCCCAGCACGTGGGTCACGTTCATGGGCATAGAACGGGCTCCAACACCATTGCTCGGGTGTGTCTATATGAGGGCGCATCTGTGTGTGGGTCTCCGATCCGTGTTCTGGGTATTCCTGAGAGGGAGCCTTGAATGTGGCCTCCGTGGTGGTGGCCACACGTGGGAACCTTGCCTCAGAAGTGCTGAACTTGGGTCCTGTTGCCCAGGAAGTGCTCGGCATTGCTCAGCCAACCTGTGATTGTGTTCCTTAGTGACAAAGGTCCCCTGTTGGATCATCAATTTCCTGTAGGAAGATTGCCACGTGGGGATGCGGGAGAGGGTCCCCCTGGCAGGACCCAAAGAGGATATTCTGAGTACGTGGACCTTTGGGAAGGAGACTAGGTCATGGAGGTGAAGCCATCATGGCGGAGCCAGAACATAAATAAAGATATCTCACGTCAGCTTCCTTAACTCGGGCAGCAGAGGGAGGGTCAAAGATGGGTCCCAACATGCGTCATGTCACCACTCATTAGGCAGGACCGCTTCACATCGGCCAGCTTTGGACCGTCCCCAGCAACAGGGCCAGCGGAGTGTTGGAGCCAGTCTGTAGATCCGGGCTCTGAGGGGCCACCCGGGCCTCAGTCCACGGTGCCGCTGGGATGCTCCCAGATCTGTCCCCTCCAAGACCAGGCTCTTGTCACTGGGCCCAGGGGCTACCGCGGGACTTCCTGACACACCACCCAACAAAATGAAAACATCCTCAGCTGTCCCTGTGTGTGAGGCAATCCACATCCTGTTGCCCAGGGTTGTCACCGATCTGTTTTAAATTGGGCAATTAGCAGCATGATTTGTGACATGAGAAACAGGATATGCTCTGACCCCTTGAACTTCTTCCCCACTGAACTTTCTGGGTCTAGCTGAGCATTCTTTTTTTTTTTTTTTTTTTTTTTTTTCATTTCTTTTTCCTTTTTTAATGGGGTGGAAGATAAACACTTCAGCCCAAAAGCTTGACAGTCACTACTCCCTGGAAATCCCACTCTACTTAGAGAGCTGAGGTTTCAAAACAGGGTTTCAACAAAATAAAAACGAGGCAAACAAGAGACGGGGGAAACGCGGTAGGACATTCGTCACAAAGGGTTGATGTCCTCATAGATGTGCCTGCAAGGTGGGTGCCCAGGCCAACCGTGGCATGTTAGATGCCAACGGTTCATAAAGGAACAGCTGCAAAGCATAGTGGGAAATGTCCGGGCTCATCAATTACCAGCAAAAGCAAGTGAGAAACTAGGCAAAGGGAACGCCCAGGCCAGGTAAGGCAGCGGGAAACAGGCCCTGGCCACATGAACGCCAGGGTGTCTCAGATGGCACAGTCCTTGCGCAGGGCAGGCTGCCAGAGGCAGAAGAGGCTTTAATGATGTGGGTAAATTTGACCCAATGATTATTTCAAGACATTCTCCCAAAAGAATTAGTCACGATGAAAGCAGAGCTTAATATACAGGGATACTTACTGCGTTGTTACTTATAACATTGAAAAATCTGGGGGGGAAATACCCCCAATGCCCGATAATAAATTACTGTTGACGGAAATGAGAATCAGCCTGCACAAAGGGAGAGGACGCGGCTCTTAGAAACCCTGAGGTCGGATCCGAAGGCTGGAATCCTCCTACAAGGGGTCGCTGCCTCACAAGTCTGCCCCAGACGCGCCTCCTCCCTCCAACGGCGCGTCCCCTGGGACGACAGGCAGCTGACACCCATGCCACGATGCAAGGGAACATGCGTTCCAGCGGGGAAGAACAGGACCGTGACCGACAACGCCCTGCTGCATCCAATTTGAAGCCACATGTTTTCAAATGCAAGACCCATTAAGTAATTGCATCTTACACATTTCACTCATGTTTACTCCATCATCAACCCCTGGCCCTGTCTCTTTGAAGATGGCATGTGGCCTGTCTAAGGAATGGTGCAAAGGGAAGGCCAGAAGTCCTGATTCTCTGGCACCGATCAGCTGTGTGACCCTGGACTTTGGAGACCACCAGGTTTCTGCCTGAGACCACCCACCCCTACTAGGGGCCTACCCAGGCAGGGGCTCAACAAGTGGCTGGTCTACTGGGGGCTGGTTCTCCTGTGTCACCTTCCCCATGAGCTTCCCCGCTCCTGTGGGCTTTCACAGTTTTCAGCAGCAACAGACCCCAGAAATCTGGGGAAGAGAAATTATAAAAGGCTGAATACAGTCTGAAGAAGGAGGAGGAGGAGGAGGAGAAGGAGAAGGAGGAGGAGGAGGAGGAGGAGGAGGAGGGGAAGGAG
>PVIW01017253.1:0-14511 GCA_004026585.1 Noctilio leporinus
ACAATAGCCAGGTGCTGGAAACAGCCTAAGTGCCCATCGGTGGATGATTGGATCAAAAAACTTTGGTACATTTACACAATGGAATTCTATATGGCAGAAAGAAAGAAGGAACTTGTACCCTTTGCAACAACATGGATGGAACTGGAGAGTATTATGCTTAGTGAAATAAGCCAGTCAGTGAAGGACAAATATCATATGAACTCACCCATTACGGGACAATAATGAGCAAAACTAACAACAAGCAAAACAGAACCAAGTATATGAATACAAGGAATAGGCCTGCAGTGGTCAGGGGGAAGGGGTTGGGGGGAGGGGGGAGGCAGAGGCAAAGAAGGGGAGCAGCTTAGACAAGAACCTAGTATAAAGGAACCACGGACATGGACAACAGGTGGGATTGACTTTGGGGGTAATGGGTGGGTGGGGAGGGGGACAGAGGGGAGCAAAAAGGGGATGGATGTAATACAACAACAATAAAATTTTTAAAAAAATAGCAAAAAAAAAAATAATAAGCAGGCGACATTCCGTTGTTTTTCTGGTTCGTCCTTTTGCTACTTCTGGTTTTCATTGAGCGTTGACACGAAAATTTTTACCCAAGATCTGACTGTAACTTTGCTACCACCTTCTGGCAAAACGATGAACAGTTTATGACGTTTGAGAAGAATGAGTTTCCAAAGCCTTTCAAGTTCCCTGTTGTACACTTATTTCACCTGCTTCTGTTGTAGCTAAAAAGAAAAACTGTTCAAGGGCCAAGATGGCAGAGGAAAACAGGAGTGCAGCCCCTCTTCTCCAATACCTGAAGAAATAATTTTTTAATGTTTTTAACACCCAATATTCGGCAGTGGCACTAAAATAAACAAATGGTGGCCAAGAAAATAAGCAGAAAATCTAGGAGGAAAATTCTAAGTGAAAACCCGTATCATCAGTGTGCAGAGAAAGGAAGGAAAAGCAACACCCAGCCATCAAAGTGCCGTTTCAAGTGAGCCAGACAAATGGGTCCTAAACCAGACAAGGACATCAAGGCGGATTTACCCACCCACTGAAGAGGAAGCATATTTGAACAGAATTGTCCACATGGTACACAAACAATAGACAAGAGAAATGGGACGGAACAGAAGACTAAGACAATGGAAGTGAGCAACCTCTAATAACTACGCACGCAACATGGAGGCACCTAATTAACCAAATGCTGGGTGGAAGAAGTCCCATGTGGAACAAGGTATGCTGTACAATGCTATTTACATGTCATTAAAAACCACAGGCGAAACTAAATGCCACCATTAAGAGTCCCATTGCTAATTACTGTGTTTGGACACATGAGTGCAGGAATGTCCGTCTCTAGGGAGGCATTCCTCTTCCAGCTCCTCACAATCTCACCCAAGGTTTTGGGGGCTTCTTATTGACATTGAGAAAAGCATAAATAGTTTATTATAAAGTATAATGATTGAATATAAAAATGTAGAAATTTTATATATAAAAATGCTTGGTGTATATGTGTATCAATTCTGTGACAAAATTTTTTGGATTGAAAAATAATATAAAATCATTTTATTCACTCACTATAAAAAAAAACTTTATTGTGGGGTATTAAACAGTATTGAGTCAAGAAAGTCATGTGTGGGAAACAGTTAGAGTAGTTATATTTGTCAGCTTAGTTGCTATAACAAAATACATGGGCCTGGGTAGCTTCAACAACAGACATTTATTTCTCACAATTCTAGAGGCTGAGAAGTCCAACATCAAGGTGTTGGCAAGGCAGGTTTCATTCCTAGACCGCTTCCTTTGGCTTGTAGGTGACTTGCACCTGATCGTGTGCTCACATGACCTCTTGGGGGAGGGGGGGGGACAGACAGAGACAGAGAGAGAGACCAAGAGAGGGGGTGAAAGAGAGAGAGAGAGAGAGCTCTCTGGAGCCTCTTCTCCTAAGGACTCTAATCCTATTAATCAGACCCTTGTGACCTTGTTTAACTTTCATTACTTCTTTAGAAGTCTCGTTTCCAAATACAGCCACACTGTGGGGTTCAGGGCTTCAACGTATGGATTTGGGGAGGACACATTCATTTCAGAACAGTAAGGCCAGCTCATGGATGCAGTTCTGTGGTCTCCAGCCTATGCATTTGCTACATCCCATTTCTCAAAATCCCCAACCTCCACCCACCTCCAGGGAGATAGGAGAGGTTGAATTAATCACTACTGGTCAACGGTTTGACCAATCTCACCTACGGTAATGAAGACTTCATTTAAAAAATAAATAAGTAACTTTCAAAACCCTGACTGAAGGATAATGGAGAGCTTCTGGGTCAGTGAGAGCCCATGGACACCCCAAGCCCCTTTCCCCATACCTTGCCCTACACAGCTCTTCCATCTGACTGTCCCCCAAATTGTATCCTTTTATAATACACAGGTAACCTAATCAATAGTTTCCTGAGTTCTGTGAGTCATTCCAGCAATTTTTGAACCTTCAGTGTCTAGCCAGTCTGACAGAAGCACATATGACACCCTGGGCTTGCCTGCATCCGAGGCAGACAGGTTAGTCTGTGGGACTAAGCCCTCAACCTGTAGTATCTGACGCTAACTCTGGGTAGAGTCAGGATTGAATCAAATGAGGTGACACCTAGTTGGCATTCACAGAGAATTGGAGAATTGCCTAATGTGGAGGCAACAGTGTTGTGTGTAGAGAAAGAAAACAGCTAAGTTTTTTCTTACAGTATGCTTTACACCAGTGCTGATCAAAGTGTGGGATTGGTCCAAAATGACTGAAGGGCAGTAATTGAGAGTGTCTTGACATTGGACAACTTCAAAGCAAGGGGTTTGTAGCAAACCCCAGTAAGTCCATTCAGGTGCCACGCAGCTCAATAACTGCCTGCCAGTCGTGAACAACAAGACCACATCACAACATGGATTGTTTCATATTCCTTTGTCAACTATAATCTAAAGCACACAGAAATCTTAGAAAACGTAAGTCTTCCTTTTCATAACCTGCAATTTTTACACTTATTTTCATTTTTAATCAAGTTAATTTTTTTAAATTTATGGTCTTACACTACCAGCTAAAAAGTACAAAAGTAATTTATATTATTTATTTATTTTTACTTTGTCAAAGAATTTAATAATGTTCACAATTATGATAGTAGACATAAGCTTTTGGCAGTTTGGTTACTTCTAATTGAATTATCATCTATTTTTACTTTTTTAATTTTAATTTTTTAAATAAATTTTAAATAAAATTTTAAATTTTACTTAGTTTGAAATAAGTTCAAATTTTCAGAAGAGTTGCAAAATAGTACAAAGAATCCTTATCTACACTTTACCAAGATTCACTGATTTTTAACATTTCACCAATTTGCTTTACAATTGTGTGTGTGTGTGTGTGTGTGTGTGTGTATATATATATATATATATATACTGAATATGCACAATTTTTCACTAGAGATCAATGTCTCTATCTCTTATCCTCTTGTAGTTCCCCTTGCAGATCAATAAAATGTAGTCCTCCCTTCATTAGAAAGGTCTCGCTAATTTTCTTAAAAGTTGGATGATTGTAATGTTTGTTTTTTGACATAACAAATATTGTGAATGACACAGCAGCTAATGCTTTGATGTCAAGCATTTTCTCAGTAATATGTGCTAATAACGAAGCTGATCATAAACTGCTAGTCCCATTTGCTGAGGTACAGTGGTTACTGAAGAGTAGAGTTCTGTTGAAAATGTTTGAACTCAGGAACAAACTCTTAGTTTAAAAGTTGGTTCCACTCTGGCTGGTGGCACAGTGGATAAAGCACCAGCCTGCGAACCCAAAAGTTGCTGGTTCGTTTCCCAGCCAGAGCTCATAACCAGGTTGCAAGCCAGGTCTCCAGCCAGATCAGTAACTAGAGGCAGGTGAAAGGCAACCATACACTGATGGTCTCTCTCCCTCTCAGCCTCTCTCCTTCCTCTCTGTCTGAAAATAATAAATAAAAATATTTTTTTAACTTAAAAAAATTTTTTAACATAAATTACTAGTATATATTTGTACAAATATTTGGTACACAGTTTAAATATATTGGTACAGATGGTGTTTGTTCAAAACTGTGTCTAGGCATTTAATATGGGGAAATAGCTATTTCACTCTAATTTTTTTGTTTTGTTTACACTGGCAATGAACAATGTAGTTTTCTCCTACATGTTGTTTGTTCTCGTTATATTTATTAAAATCTTGTCTGTTGAACCTAATGATAAAACTTAGGCTTGTATTTTGTGTGTGTCTGTTATATAATTTTTCTAATAATTTTTTTGTTGTTGTATTTTACAACAAAAATATTGGTCCAGACTGTTCGGGGAAGACGTCTGGCAGCGGTAATTTGAGCCGCCCTGCTGTTCTCTACATGGCCACCGGGTGGTGCCCAAGGATCTCCCCCAGGACTTTGTTTGCGGCACATCCTCCAATTGCGAACAAGATACTTGCTGCCCTGCAAACTTTTCCAGAGTAGTCCGGCAAAATTGTCATCCTTTTCCTACTTGTCAAGCCCACAGAGAAGGCAATTCAGTCTCCCTTAGTACCGGACATTTGTCAATACTCAAGCTGATTTATACAAATGAAGATGTTTTCTTAACTGTTGATGGGCTTCCCCCATGAATAGAGGCATTATCAACACAACAAAGCTCTTAGCACCACCACCAAGAAGGCTATTTGAGATCCTTCCTCCCATAATAATGAGAGGAGCCAACTACACCCAAGGCCAAATTACAAAGGAAGTCTGAAAGTCCTGTTCAATGCCCACATCTCCCAGAACCTGCAGGGTGGTCAAATGGAATACAATTCTGAAAACAAGCTGACTGAAATCAGTTAGACAATCAAGAGGCCAGATGTCTTACAAGGACCTCTGCGTGAGCTCCACAGCCAACAGAAAGACAATCTCCCTACATTAATATGACTGGTTTTAGAGGCCACGCAGCACAAGAGCACCAAATATCAGAATAAAGTTCTTAGCCCAGGCCAAAGGCAGGTTAAAAGACACACTCAGTTCACCTTCCTCTGACTTCAATCTTCAAGACCTGGTAGCATATTTCTTATCCCGATCATAGTTCTCTGCTCATCCTACTTGCCCATTATCCATCAGGTTCCCAATTTGAAAAGATATTCAAATTAAGCTAATTCACAGAGTATGTTTATTAAAATAGGTTATTTGCAAAGAGGAAAACCAAAGGGTAACCATGCTATAATCCTGGGGTAGTAATGATGGGAGAACTGTTACCATTCCACAACCAGAAGGCAAGGTGAAGGTGCAGTTAGTAGAACCCAAAAGAATAAACTTGCACAGGTCACTTTGAGAGTAGCAGAGGTGAGCTTGACCCCACTCCACCTCCCTCTCCTTTCCATGGACCAAACCCAACAAGAAACCAGAGAGCACAGCCCAAGGGTGCCATGCATATGTGTCAGCCTCCCAGGACAGATGACAACAAGTGTATGGATTAGAAAGGACAGACAGAGCATATACATAGCACTACCCAAGCCTTTTTGCATTCAGCATCTTTCTGGTCTTTGACCTGAAGGACTAAGTCCCCATCACAGTTGGCATGAAGTTCTACACCTACCACGTCACTGCAAGTTGGTATCCATTTTTTCATACTCTCACCTCTAAAACTTCAGCCAACATTGGTGTTATCTGTAGAACTTATTTCAAACAGAGGGAGACAAGAAACCTAAAAACAGCTATGACTTTCTCGGTCTGTGCAGGTCACCGTAACTGCCTTTCCATGCAGCCCATTACCCAAACCTCTGAACCTCTCCCAGCGTGCTGCCTGCGCCACATCTTTACCAGATCAGGGGTCCAAAGTCTTCTTTGTGAGTTGCTGCAGTCTTTCACTCACTGTGACAATTGATCAAAAGAGTAAGATAACTAATAAATGCCTGGTTTCCAAACAGTTCTTCACAGCCCAGCCTCCTCCAGGTAATCCAGATCATTCATCTCAGTCCATACAAACACTCTGCCTATTGGTTCAGTGGCCCAAGAAGCCTAAGGTGGCCAAAGGTCCATCTCCGCTGCCATTTCATTAGAACCATTCCACCTTTCCACCCTGGGTCCCCAAAATAAACATGCTTTTCAAAGAATTAAATTCAAAGGGTGAAGGAAAGTATCTTTAAAATGGAGAGATGTGGCAAAAACAACGTCAGCTAACCTAGTGATTAAACGGAATGAAGCAGCCTGGCCTGATGTGCCTCATGGTCTCCTGCACCAAGAATGACATCTCTGGCCCTGGCCAGGGTGGCTCAGCTGGCTGGAATGTTGTCCCACACACAGAAAGGTTATGGGTTTGTCTCCCAGTCTGGGCACAGACCTAGGCTGCAGGTTCGATCCCTGGAATGGGTGCATATGATCCCTGGTTTGGACACGTACAAAAGGCAACCGATTTATGTTCTCTCTCCCCCCACCCCGCTTCCTCTCTCTCTAAAAGCAATGAAAAATGTCCTAGGGTGAGATTTTAGTTTTTTAAAAAATTTTTAAACTCACCTCTGCAGTACTCTTGCAAAAGACATGTAACCTGAATTGGGCCATGAAGAAACAGACAAATCCAAAATGTGGAACACAGTACTTGGCTTGGACTCTTAATTTTTTTAGATTAAGAGACACTAATAACCAAATGAAGGGCATGACCCTGGATCAGATACTGCATCAGGGGAAGCGTCAAAGAAAATTTAGGGGAACGATGGAGGAAATTGAAATAGAAACTGAATATGAGATAAAATCACTGAGTTTTTCTAAAGTTGTGATAATTCTGAGGTTAGGTAGAAAAGTCTCTACTCTTGGGAAGGTATATAAAGTTCAATGGCTGTCTTGCAGAAAAGCGTAAGCATAACTGTCTGGACTGTGAACTGAACTACTGTTTTCTTCCACGCAGCACCATCTTTATTTACCTGTAGCAATGAAACAAACTGATTATTAAGACATGTGGATTTGGCAGCCATTTCTCAACAATGAACAAACTAAGCCTGTCACTTCAAGGAAGACAATTGACAACTTTTATTGTAAATGGTGAAATTTAACATTTCAAGCAAGTTACACAGTGCAACTAACCATAAAAAAAAAAAAAAAAAAAAAAAAAAAAAAACCTACCATTTGTCCGGTTTTGTAGTTATCAAAAAATAACCACAATTATCTGAAAAGCCTATTTTAAAACACTCCTCCCATTTCTAACTATATGTTTCTGGGAGGCTGAGTTTTCATCACACACTTCAACCTAAATAACATATTATAAAATGTTATCTGCAGGAGCAGACAGGAGAATCTAGCAATCTTCTATTAAGAGATTGGCAATATATAAAATAATGTGATTCTTGTTAAGTTTTTGAGAAAATATGGTTATTTTCCATTGTGTTAACATGTCTATTCCTAAGAAATGCATATTGTACTTAGCGATGAAATGTTTACTTTCAAATAGTTCATCTATAAAGATTTGTATATTACATATGTGAACACATATATATGTGTATATGTATCTGTAATTTACTTTCAAAAGTTCAGAAAAAAAGAATGTTGTAAAATAGGTAAAAGATATAAGGGTGTTCCTTTTATTATTCAACTATTCTGTAGACTTGAAATTTTTCAAAATTAAATGTGGTAGGGACAATCAAGTCCAAAGCCAGAGATGAAATGCAATTGGTTTTCAAGCCATTACTAGGCATGACAGGCCACACCCATCTATGACCCACACTGGTCTAACATACTTAGGACCTCCTCCCACAAAGGCTCTCTGGGCTCCTACAAGAGATTGGAGAAGTCTTAAAATTCCATAGTTTATAGGCTCTCCCCCTGGAGTAGGCCCTGTTATTCTAACAGTAAATGTGAATAATTCTGGTTATGGAACTGGAGGCAGCAGGGAGTGTGGCCCACCTCTGCAGGCAATGGAGGTCCAGGGAAATTCGGAGATTCCAAGTTCTCAGCCCAAATACCACCATGTCCTTTCCCACCTTGTGTCCTTTTGGGTCTAGGAGGACAGAGCATTTAATTGGTGCTACAACTGCGCAGCCCTCACAAGCTACCATAGGCCTGTCCCAGAACTGCTGTGACCACAGGTTCGACCCCACCAAAGCTGCAATGGAGGGTCTCTAGCACTTTCAGCCCTTTCTTTCCCTAGGACCTTCCTTCTCCAGGCTGTTGGAGGTCTGCAAAATCTGCAGTCGCAACTTACCATATTGATGAAGTGTCACAGCCAGTGGTGTAGCCAAGTCTTGACCTTCAACTGTACTTCACTCCATGCTACTATCTTTAGTGTAAGTCCTTGTGGCACCACCACCTGTCTGCCACAGCTTGCCCACAGTGACATTAGCCCTGTCCTCTCCAAATCTACGCGCCACCTAATCCCAGAACACAACCTTAAGGATCAGATTCCTGGTACCAATTGCTGGAGCAGTCACAGTGCCAACAGGAAGCAGATGGCAACTGATGTAACTTCAGGAGCGTTTAATCAAGACCACTTACAAATACAGGAGTATAGGAGAAAACCAGGGAGACAGTTAACCCATGAGGCCCAAAGGGACAAGGTTAAGGGAGTAACCGATGGTAATCAGGACAGAATTGGGAGAGATGCCCTGAAGAGGTTGCCTTTAGTTGAGGAACACAAAGCCAGTCCAAGGCGAGCTTGGAGGGAATGAGCAGGAGACATTAAGATCTGACCTCTGCTCTCCCTCACTCCCCAGTTTTGTAGCAGGAGTCTGCACTGGTGTCCCTGCAGGCCAGCCTGCCAGGCCAGGGGTGGAGAGGAGACCCAGGGGAACAGTAGGAGGCAGCCCACATCCAGTCAAGAGCCTCCATAGTGGGTATCAGGGGATACCTGTCCAGTTCGAACTTCACTAGACCCATTTGAAAGCTGTGAAGAGGGAAGAAAGGTCAGATCTGACGTAATTCTTTTTCCTGGTGTCATCTTTACCAGTTAAGTTTTTCTTACACAATCACAAGGCCCACCATGGTACCCGGAAGTTAAGAGATTAGATTAAAAGAAAATCCTAGTCCCTGACGTCAAGAATGATTCAACCTACCTCTACTTCAGGAGTTTTGGCCAGTGGCAAAATCAAACTGGTAAAACCAACATACTTCTAAGAGTTTAACCTTGACTGAAGGGTTTGGCAGTCCCCTGACCCTAACGGGCAACCATGTGCTGGGAACACAAGTGTGGACAACTGCCCTTTCTACTGCTGCTGGGAATGGGGTGCAATTTTTAAGAAATTCTGAACAAGTCACTGTGTCAGGCACTAGTCTTAGCTTATGATGCCAGTGAAAGTCAGGCTGAGGATTACTTCAATAGAGCCCACTGCTAAATGAATGACCCAAGAGAAACTGTCCATTGTCCAACATCTGCATCAAGGGCCACAGTGAGGTAGATACAGTCTCAGGGTTTGAAGTTGGCCACATACGGATTCCAATTCTGCTTCTGCCACTTGTGTCGCTAACAATCAAGTCAACCACTCTGGAAAGCTCGGTTCCCACCTGTAAAATGTGAATAGTAAGAGTGCCCCTCCCAGAGCTTACAGCACAGTGCTTCTGCTGCCTTTCCCAAGGTAAAAATGTTCAAGAGTGGTAAGTCTAGCCTGTATTCTTTGTTATTCACAGGATAAAGAGCTGCAAGTACTTGGCTTTTGTCCCTTGCAGACTGCTAGGGTTGAACATGTTGCAAAACCCAGACTACAATGCATTTTTAAATTTCTCTTAAATGTATCACACCAGTCAACCTTTTGGATTTCTCTAATGGTTCGCTGACAACACTGCTTCGAATACTTCCTAGCAGCTTCCCTTCAGCTTCAAAGTACGAGAATTAGCATTACAGGAATTTTGTAATGCTAATATTTTGAATATATTCTCGATGTTTCTAAGGGCTCTCTCTGCCAGTGAGTGACTCTAGAGTGAGCAAGAAGCCTTTCTCCAAAGTCAGAAAAAGTCACAGATTAAAAAAAAAAAAAGTGCTACGAGGAGTGCTGGGATACCAAGACTTCTGTTTCTGAACCAAGAATTTTAAGGAAAACCGTAAGACTTCTGAAATTATTTTTCAGTTAATGATGTAAAAGTTTAGTCCTTCCAACCTGAACACCAGATTAATTTTGATCCTGGATTGAAGCTGAAATCTGCAACTTCCTCAGTATCTTCAGACTTCCCCTACGTATCTTCGCACTACCCTTCCACCCTCTTGCATCACTTAAGTGTAAGTAAAAATGGTCTTCTCCTTTTTCACCTCCCAAGGCCAACAGTGAGTAGAGGAAACAAGGCTCACACCTCAACAGGAGGCTCCTGACAGCCCCTCACACCACACATGCTGCCCACATGCACCGCTGGCCAAGCCCAGGGTCCAGCCTGGAGAAGCTCAACAGGAGGTGGGGAAAGTAGTTTGCGAACCAAAATGATCCCATTCTTGTTACAGTGAGTAGGCATGTAATTTTCTTTTCAATTATTCAAAGTCCTCACAGTTCAGGTGGCACTGAGGAAGAAGACAAGCAGAAAGTAAAAGTGGGGAGAGCCTGCAAATAGAGCTGACACCAACGGCTAACTTGAACGCGCACCGAGCACAGCCGAACCCACATCATTGCTCAAAACATTGCTCACTACTTAAGTCACACACACCCCACCCCGCCCAGTCCCCTGCCCACACCCTTCCCTGGCTGCAAGCTCACTCCTCTGTACCCTTCACAGCCCAGCTGCTGAGTCTCCGGTCCTCATTCGGCCCAGCCTTCTCACCCTTGTCAACGTCACCAGCAACCTGCAAATGACCAAACTTCGGAAATGTCAAGGTTGTACAAGTCAAGGAGAAACTGTGAACTTGTGAGACATACGACTAGAGACATAACAAACATGTGGGTTGAAAGCTTTTGCTGTAGACACTGTTGGGACAACTGACATGTAAATGGGGTCTCTGGGTAAAGAGATGTCTGGGCATTCTCTGCACCATTCTAGTCAAGATTAATGATTTTTAAGGGAAAAAAGCCAGAGCGGGAGCCATCAGAAGACTTGGGCTTAATCAGGACACAGGCCCAAGTAGAAGTGGACTTCACTTTCCAGGACATGAGCTAGTGCATACACACCTCCAGGTAAGTTCTGATGCGGATGGTAGGAAAAGCACTTTGTATACAGTGTTTTTCTTACTCAGAAAAGTTATAGCAGTTAACAATATCCAAGTGCTGAAATTCAGGATCAGCGATTTTTTTTTTTTTTTTTTGGCAGTGAAAAGATGGAAGTGGACTAAACCACCTCCAACCCACAGTACATTTATCCAGCAGAAAGATAATTTAAAACTCTCAGAAGCCAAAGAATGAAATCAGGAGAACAAGGATATGCTTCACTTCAGTCAGAAACAGAAGGTCACTGTTAATCTAGGACTAAAAAGCCATCTGAAGGTCTGAACTGGCAGGGTTTTACATAAAGCACTTGGGGGCGGGGGCAGTCCTATGTAACAGCATCTTTTATTCAGGCAGACCTGAAGTCCTGGGTGAACTGTTAGGCAGTAAATAATTCTACATAAATCATTTAATGCTTTATGCTTTTAAAACCCCTTTTCTAGCCCCATCACACCTTGCAGCTATACTACAGAAGTATAAAGTCAGTGATTCCAACTACTTATTTCCTCTTTTTTGTTGACTGGATTTTTGAGTCAAGTGGTGTTCCATGGATCTTTCTGGCCCTGCGCACATTCCCCTAAACAAAAAGTTAAACAGTAATGACAGACCTCAATACATAACTAAGCAAAGACCTAATCAAGAAGGGGAAAATAAGACACTCTGCAAATGAAAATGTATGTTTGAAATACAAAGAAGTCCATTACATAGTTAAGTATACCAAGGAATAATCAGACTACAAAACATTCACAGGGCAAAAAAGGGGGGAGGCTGTGTACCCCCACTTAGTCCCCTTAGTCTGGACAAGGTGGGCCATCCAGTCCCAGAGTACTCAGAAGACAGCACGCTAAGGCTACTACACAGTTCCATTCTACTTGTTAACAAAGCCCATTCAACAGGTAACTTAGCCATTCACCTTCAGACCGGTGAAACTGGGATGACACATCGGGCATTCTTCTCATTTTTTATTTCAACATTTAAAGTATTCACAGATGGAGTGTTATATTTATTGACATCATGGAAGATGTATCAAAGCCTATAGGTATTCCACAATTACAGAATTATGCAGTTGTGACTATGTAAATGTTTACCCCCTAGCATTTACCTGGAAAAACACCCCTTAACACACACACACACCTTTAAGTGTTTTACTGGGTTGATTTCCGTAAAAAGTGAGTAGCAAAGAAAAGCAGGAGACACACCTAAATATTAGCCAGCACTTTAATATTTGAAGCTTGTATACAGTATTCTTCTATCATACCCATGTCAGAAACACATAATTCTCAATTCTTTTTCTTTTCTTCTCAATTATCAAGGACAAAATTTACATACTTTTTATTTTCGGAAGTCTTTTTTTCAAAAGTATTATGTAGAATAGGTTGATCACAGAAATTTGGACTAGCTAATGAGACAGGAAAAGGAAAGTCTTCAAACGTTCTTAAGCACTTAAGAAGCAAAACAAAAGAGAATAATCACATTGTATACAGTATCTTTTTTCAGTGGCTGTTCTTTTAATACAATGCCAAGAGCATTGGAAACTGGTCAAATGCTGCTTGTACATTATCAGACAAAGAGTACAACCCCACCAGACAAAACCTGTTGCAGGGTGCGTGTAAGGGCTGGTGTTCGTTTAAACTCATTTCCCCATCACAAGGTAAGAAACAGCTGCCCCCAAGTGCCCAGCTTGCTTCCTGAAGACACTTTACCAAGAACATAAAGTTAAAACAGAAAATGAGAGTACTCTTTCTTTTGATCCAAGTTAATTTGGCTCTTATTTTAACCCAGTTCTCATCCTTTCCTACACACAAAAATAATAATTTCTGTATACTGCATATCCAGTAATATTAAATGAATTTAGCAGTCAACTTACCAAATTCTGCCAGAAACGTTCCTCAAATGAAGGGCTGAACGAAATAAGCTCAATAGCTAAAAAATGCCTTGTAATAATAGATTTCAGCACCATCTCTCTATTTAGCAGATTATTTCAAAATGTATACATGCACCCTTTAAATTTGTGTAAATTTAGGAAAATGCAACCATTATTCCCTTTCCATCTACACCAGAATCAGTGGTCTTTGTTCTAACTACCCCTTTTTGTATATATAGGGAATACTTTTCTATCTACCCAATTAAGTTAACAGGACACACACGTTTCCAAAAACGGAGAAAAAGATCAATAAAAAAATAATCTCCATACTTTAGTACCTATTATTTGATGAAGGGTAAAATACCCAGAAGAGAATTTATTCCAATTATACACCGATCAGGGTTGCTGCTAAATAACACCTAAAAATGCAAAAAGAAAGGAAGAAAGGAACAAAGAAAGAAAGAAATCATAGAATGGCTGCCAGAAAAACTGGAAACGATTATGTGGCCTGGCAGATGGTTTTTAACATAAAGTTCTTGATAATTCTATAAAATGTTTAGATATAGTTTGCAATCAAACTTGGTAGACTAGGGCAGCTCTCTGACTGGGCAGTAACCACGTTTACATTGAGTTTTAGCTACCAAAAAATAAGTTGTAAAGAAATTTTTACATGTCTAGTCTACACCTTTGTTTTTCCTATTCTATCTAGAATTGTGTCCCATCGAAGTGATCAAAGTATCCTTTAGGTGGACGAGAACGGCTTCATCTTCGCTGCCGTCTTTACCTTCAGCAAGAGCTCCCTCCCACTCTCTTTCTCAGGCCACACGCAGGCCCTGCGTATTGCTGCCAACTCCCTGAACTTGACACCTCCATCTGTGTCTGCCCTGCCATCACAGCTCAATGAAATCACATCAGAGTGCCTGCTAAAACTTAACACTTCAGTCCATGGGTGAACTGCGAAAGGAATGAAATCGACTGCAGCAAAAGCCACAAGACACAAGTGTATGCTTTCCCCTAAAAACTGACCACATTACCTACTGTATCGGTAAAGCTCTGTGATCCTCTGGCTACATATAACCCATATTCAATGTTACAAAATAAAATGTTAGGCCAGTGAGCTTTCACAATTTTTATTAAATCCTAATCTAATTTAACAATTACTGACTTTATAGGTATCATCCTATGGTGAACATGTTTAGTAAGTGAAAACAAGTCAGAGAGCTAAGTCATTATTTTCTGCAGACTAAGCAATAAGATAACTACTACATAGAACGCTACAGGTAATGACACATACTTGCTCAGAGTTTTCATACAAGCCGTGTTGTTTATCAAACTATAGCTCCTAATATTTAATACAGTAGAATTAGTGACTGTAGTTCTCATATATTTTAATTACATGTACCTTATTGAGATAACTAACATTGACAGTTTCACCGACTTTCCACATTAGCATAATATAGTCAAGAAAGAGTAAAAATAAAATGAAAACTGAACATGACACGTTATTAAAGGAAATGAAGGTAAAAAGGAGAAAGTAAAGTATCACTGGACATTGTTTTAGAAGAAGGCA
>PVIW01017254.1:0-14540 GCA_004026585.1 Noctilio leporinus
AAAAAAAAAAAAAAAGAAAACAGGGCAGCCCATGATTAATTGGTACACAGACAGGGAAACAGGCAAGCTGAAGGGAGAGGCAACAGTGTCATTTGACGACTCACCTTCTGCTAAAGCAGCTATTGATTGGTTTGATGGTAAAGAATTCTCTGGGAATCCTATTAAGGTTTCATTTGCTACTCGGCGAGCAGATTTCAATCGGGGTGGTGGCAATGGTCGTGGAGGCTGAGGGCGAGGAGGACCCATGGGTCGTGGAGGCTATGGAGGTGGTGGCAGTGGTGGTGGTGGCCGGGGAGGATTCCCCAGTGGAGGTGGTGGCGGTGGAGGACAGCAGCGAGCTGGGGACTGGAAGTGTCCTAATCCTACATGTGAGAACATGAACTTCTCTTGGAGGAATGAATGCAACCAATGTAAGGCCCCTAAACCAGGTGGCCCAGGAGGGGGACCAGGAGGCTCTCATATGGGGAGTAGCTATGGAGATGATCGTCGCGGCGGCAGAGGAGGCTATGATCGGGGTGGCCACCGAGGCCGAGGCGGGGACCGTGGGGGCTTCTGAGGGGGCCGGGGTGGTGGGGACAGAGGTGGCTTTGGCCCTGGAAAGATGGACTCCTGGGGTGACCACAGACAGGATCGCAGGGAGAGGCCATATTAGCCTACCTCCTGAAGTTCTGGAACAGCTTTTCTTCTATACCCAGTGTTACCCTTGTTATTTTGTAATCTTCCAACTCCTGATCACCCAAAGGTTTTTTGTGTCGGACTATGTAATTGTTACCATATCACTGGTTCCCATTAAAAACCATCATTTAAAAATAATAATAATAAAAGGTCGCAGGTTCGATTCCCCAGCCAGGGCACATAACCAGGTTGCAAACCAGGTCTCCAGTCAGGTCTGTGGCTGGAGGCAGGTGAAAGGCAACCATACATTGATGTCTGTCTCCCTCTCTGCCTCTCTCCCTTCCCCTCTTTCTAAAAATAATGAAATAAAATCTTTAAAAAAAATAAAAAGAGAAAGAAATTAAGCTATCTTTAAAAAAAATAGTAATACAAACTTGTTGAAAACAAGAATAAAGTATAATTATATTCTTTGGCAGGGCAAAAATGCAAAAAAATGGATCATGAAAATGAAGTGGGAAAGGAGGCTAATTAGAAGTTATTAAAGAGCATTCTTAGTGATTAACTGATCTTATAGCTCTTGGTGTTAATTTTTCCTGCTGCCTCTGCAGCTTTGCATCAGGGATCTCATTCTCTTGGCTAATTGCCACTTTTATGTTAATGACTCTTAAATCAATGCCTGAGCCCCAGATCCACTTACCCACCTGCCAGCCAGAGATCTCTTCTTGGATATGCCAAGTGCCTCAAATTCAACAGGTCCAAATTTGAAAAAATCATCTCCATACTTCTTCCCACTTCAAATCTGTTTCTCCTATGTTTTTCTGTTATGGATTGTAATCTTACTCATCTAGTCCCCCTGTTTTAGAAATGTAATATCATCCTTGATGTTTCTTCTTTTATTCCTATATCTCTGATCAATCCGCAAGACTCTTCATTCTTGCCCTTTGATAGCTCTCACATATGAGGTTTGTCTGGAAAAAGTCCAGCCATTGTTAACATAACAAGAACATTGCCATAACATGGCAGCCAAGGAGAGTGGACTGGAATGCACACACATGAACAATGGCAACTTTAGTGTACTAGTCAGTGAGGGTGGTAGACACTGTTAGTGAGTATGTGTACTATGTGGTTGTCACAGTCAAAATGACTCAGTGAGTAGAGCAACAAACCTGCTTCAAATTTTGCATTAAGCTTGAACATTCCTCTGCAGAAACTATTTGGATGATTCAGAATGTTTTCAGGGTTTATGCAATGAGTGCAAATAAAAGTGAGGCACAAATGCTTCAAAGATAACTGAGAATTTGCTGAAAATGACTCATGTTCCGGGAGGCCTCCAATAAGCAGAACACCTGAGAATGTTTCAAGTGTGTGGCTGCAATCAACAAATATTGGTGACTGACAGTGGAAGAACTAGAAGCTGATCTGGGGATTCCAAAAACTACTGTGTCCAAGATCTTGATGCATGATCTTGGCATTAAACATTGTCCTTTGTACAATGTTTCTTATATCTTGTCTCTTCAACGTATGTCTTTCATATTACGTGGCTGGATACTTTCTGGACAGACTGTGGGTATATTTTTCTCTGTTGTAATTCTGTTTGTTTAGACCAGGGGTTGGCAAACATTTCCTATAAAGGGCCAGGTAGTAAGTGGTTTAGGCTTTGCAGATCATAAGGTCTTTATCACAATCACCGTAGATCCAAAGCAGCCATCGACAATATGTAAGTGAATGGGTGTGGCTGTTTCCTATCAGACTTTATAGACACTGCAATTTGAATTTCATGTAATTCATGAAATATAGTTTTTTCTTGTTTATTTTTACCATCTATTTAAAAATGTAAATCCCTATGAGGGATCACTTTATAAATTATACTGTATAAATGTCTAATCACTATATATTACACCTGAAACTAATATAATATTGAATATCAACGGTAATTGAAAAATTAAAATATAATTTTTTTTTTTACTGTAAAAACCATCCTTAGCTAGCCATCCTTACAAAAACAGCAAGCCAGATTTGGCTTATAGGCCATGTTTGTCCCCCTGCACAGCTTAGACCAACGTTTTCTCTCATCTGAAATACAATAGTGGTCTCCTACTCACCTGGAGTATCTTGACCATGGCAATGAGTCCTAAATCAGTATCTGTTATTCTATGGAAACTTGATAAGCATTATTTACTTTTTTAAAAAGATTTTATTTATTATTTTAGGGAGAGTGGAAAGAAGGGAGGCAGAGAGGGAGAGAAACATCAGCATATGGTTGCCTTTCACCTGCCTCCAGCTACAGACCTAGCTTGCAACCTGGTTATGTGTCCTGGCTGGGAATTGAACCAGCAACCTTTAGGTTTGCAGGCTGGCACCTTCCCACTGAGCCACCAGCGAGGGTCCATTATTTACTTTTGATTTGATATTAATTGATTCAAACAATCAATTCTATTTAAATATAGAGTTAGTAAGAAGGTTCTTCTAGTTAGATTTTGAAAAAACATACCATTAAGCAATATTCAACTGAAACTTGAAAACTTGAAATGTGTTATACAATATATTAAGTAAAATGAATATTTTTGTGCAAATTTAAAATGGGTATTACAAAATCAAAATTTATTTAATTCTTTTTGGTGTGTATGTTGATACAATAAGGATTTTTCACATTTTTGATCAAGCTAAAAGTGAATGCAAGAAAAAGGTAAGTATGAGCAGAATTATATATTCTTTATTAACATGAGAACTTAATTTCTTTCAGGTGAGACTACAGAGCAACATATCATATCAGATGGCAGACCTACAACATTTAAAGGGTAAGAAATTTAATTACAGCTTAAAGATAAAGTCACTAAATGTCTAAAGTCCTCAAGAATTAAGAATAGTAAAATAACTGAAATAAAGTTTTTGAACAAAGTTCTTCTGATGGCAAAACATTTATTTTTATTTTAAGATATAATAACAAATTTAAATATCGTTTTCAATATAAATGCAAGTTAAACCTTGAGGGCAGCATTTTAATTTTGTGCTGTAGACAGAGTTCATGCAATTAAGTGTTGTTAAAATAATCCTTAAAGAAAATTGACTTGTAACTTCAGAGGTCACTAAATTTCTCAGGAAAAGAAAAGGGGTGATCCCTCTGTACTGTGTCCAGTCTGCTGAAGTAATCCATTCACGTTTAGGGATACTTTGGACAGGTCCTCCAAGCTTATAATGTTTTAGATACCCTGGTAACAGAAAAAAACCTGGGAAGATAGATATGTTTTTCATTTAGATGAAGTGATAGGAGATGATCAAAGTTTTTATTGGAAATAATGCATAAGGAAAACAAGCTCTATGCTTTGTTTACATCCATCTTCTCCCTCACACCATTTGATTACAACACTGTGTATTTTTAAACTTTGCATGAATGACTTTAAATGTATATGTATGGGTAATACATACTGTCTAATTTCTTAAATATATCTTTATTCTATAACCATTTTGAACCTCTTTACATAGAATTAGGTAATATATTTTTATCATCCTCTTGGAGAAGTCAGCCCTAGCTGGCTTTATAATTTACTGAAGTTTCACTTTCATCTAGCAAAACCATTAGGAAGTGTTATTTGTATGCTGTAATCCAAAAATAGGAATGATTAGTTTTTTATTATTGTGATTTAGAACAGCTTTGATTTGCTATTAGAAATTTACTTCATGGGTGACCACATTAATTTGTATAGCATTTCTGTCCAGGTTCTGCTCTTTTTGACTCATAGGAGTGCATTACTGTTAGTGCTGCTTTCAGCTTGCATCTGGCTCAGGTTTTCATTTTCTATCCAGCTCAGAATTTCATATCATTTATTATAACTAAAACTTTCAGCCCTAGTCCAGAAATTATGAGCTTTGAAAATGGAAATTTTGTATATGTGGACCTAGGCATCAGTAGCAGACCTAGAAATGAGATCTCAAGTGAGTAGCACCTAAGTTTGGAGACAAATATAATTTAAAATATAAAAGAAACCTTGAATTATGTACCCATAACAAATATTTCTAAAAAAAATATGATTTCCCCACTTATTTTTATAAAGCAGATAGGTTTAAAGAGGTAGGTAAGGCGTTTTTCTTTTTTCTTTTTTTCTCCTTTTTTTTTTCTTAAAGATTTTAATGATTTTTCAGAGAGAGAGGGGAAGGGACAGAGGCAGAGAGGGAGAGAAACATTAATCTATGGTTGCCTTTCACCTGCCTCTAGCTACAGAGCTGGCTGGAGACCTGGTTTGCAACCTGGTTATGTGCCCTGGCTGGGGATCGAACCAGCGACCTTTAGGGTTTGCAGGCCGGTGCCTTGCCTCATCTACTGTGCCACCAGCCAGGGCTGCGTTTTACTTTGTGGTACTGTTTTCACAAGTTATACAGGGTGCACGTGATAAATTGGCAATAACTGTGCATCTCCTTATTTCATGTGCTTCTTACTAATTTTGAAAAACTGTTTTTTAAGGTTATGATTTAACATCATTGTTTCAGATATAAAGTGTTCAATTCTGAGAGCAACTGTCATGTCAAGGGAACATGATGTTAGAGCAGCCATTATTTCTGGACTGCATGCAGGGCGAACTGCTAAGGAAATTGTGGACTTTAAGAATATCCCTTACGGTTGGTAGCACAGTGGGTAAGGCGCCGGCCTGCGAACACAAAGGTCGCAGGTTCGATTCCCCAGCCAGGGCACATAACTAGGTGGCAGACCAGGTCTCCAGTCAGATCTGTGGCTGGAGTCAGATGAAAGGCAACCATACATTGACGTCTTTCTCCCTCTCTGCCTCTCTCCCTCCCCCTCTTTCTAGAAATAATTAAATAAAATCTTTAAAAGTATATATATCCCTTATATGTACAGTTTACAATGTGAAGAAGGTATATGATGCTGATCCTGATGTTGCCACACCAATAAGGAAAATGTATAAGGTACACAAGGATTGCACAAGTCCAGGCATTGTACACAGAATCCAGGAGGTCATCAGTGAAGATCCAGGAAATTCCATGCGCTCCATAGCAAGAGAACTGCGGATGTCAGATGCAACAGTTGGCAAGATTATTGCTGAAGATATCAGATACAGATTGTATGTTTTTATAAGAGGCCAGTTTATGACACAGCAAAGGAAAGGTACTTTGAAAAAGCAAGGACGCTGCTAACAACATGGAAAAATCCCAAAGAAAAAAACCCTCTGATTTTCTTCTCCAATGAAAAGAATTCTCAGCAGGACCAAATAGTCAACAGAGGAAACAACATGTGGCTCTGTGAGAATCTTAATGAAATCCCAATTGTCATGAAAACAAAATTTCCTGCTACAGTGATGGTGTTAGGTATTGTCAGCAATGAAAGAGATATCATGACCCTGCATTTTTTCCACAGGGCTTGAAGGTGACTGCTGATGTTTACCTTGATGTTTTGAGAGAAATAGTTGTACCATGGAGGAAGCAAGTCGCAAAGGGACATCATTTTATCTTTCAACAAGATGGTGCACCAGCACATAACACCAAAAAGATGCAAGAATGTCTCAGTGTCAATGTCCCTGAATTCTGGTCAAAGGAAATCTGACTGCCTAGGACATCAGATGCAAATCCTTTAGACTATTACGAATGGAACATTTGTAAAAGAGAAGTTAATAAACAACCTCATTCCAATTAAGAGGCTGTTAAAGCTAAGACTGAAAGCATGATGATGCCCATGGATAAAGAAAAGTTAAAGCTTGCTCAAGATTCCAAAGTCAAATCGAGTCTATTATTGCAGCAAATGGAGATTTTTTTTAACAATTAAAAAAATAATGACTGTTTATATATTTACAGATAAGAATAAATTTATTTCAAAATAAAACACTTTTATGATATATTGTTTATTTTACTAAAATTTTGCCACTTTATCACACGTACCTTGTATGTCTAGATAATGTGAAAAATATGTATTATTTTAATGTTTCTGCTTGATGTGAAAGCCACTGAGATTATCTTGTTTTAAAAATAAATTACACTTGCCCATGCATGTATTATAAAAGGCTGTTAAACGGGTTACTAATTATTTAATTTAACTGAATAAAGAAATTGAAATATATATATATATATAATTTTTAAAAATCCCATAACTTCTTAGTTTGAATAAACTCTATTTTTTTGATTCTTACTTTGTGTGCCTAGAGCAACTTGCTGAACTTCGTCAGGAGTTCCTTCGACAAGAAGACCAGCTTCAGGACTATAGGAAGAACAATACTTACCTTCTGAAGAGGTTAGAATATGAGAGGTAAGGTGCTCCATTCAACAAATATTTTTGCAATCTGAAATATCTGTCCAACTTTTAGACAGTTCACGTTTTCCTTTGTGGCTTCTGTTTTTCTTCTCTCTCTTTTTTTTTCTTAGGTCTTTTAAATTTGTTTTCTGTTGCCTTTCTATTGCCTCTGAAGTCCATACTCTTTTATTTTGGTATGGTGAACACGAAATACCTCTTAGAAGGCATGTTGTGTCTGCCCCTATAAAACGAAATCTTGCCTGGTTATTTAATGAGGTGTGGCAAAGACTAAAAGGTTAAGAATCTGTGATTCTTTTCAAGGGGCATCCAGAAGATGAAGGCAGCACTGAGAGGTGTTCTCAGAATAGCTGAGGATTGAGTGCCAGCTGCTTCTCCTGCTCTTTACTTCAGGCCCCTTGTTTACATTGCTACACTTAGTTGGTGATGAGGTTGTAACCTCTTTGGGGCTTTTCTAGCAATCATTGTTTTTTTTAATTTTTTTCTTTACTTTTATTGTTGACACTATTGCAGATCTCACCATTTCGCCTTCTATTTTTGTCTCCCTTCTCTAAGTCCCTGCTTCCTCTTCTCTCTGGCCATCATCACACTGTTCTCTGTGAGCTATGCATATATGCTTTATGGCCAATCCCTTCACCTTCTTTCATCCAGTCCTCCCCACCACCCCTGCCCCATGACAGCCCTCAGTCCTGTGTATCCATGCCTCAGTTTCTATTTTATTTGTTAGCTTAGTTTGTTTATTGGGTTCTACATGTAAGGGAGATAATATAGTATTTCTCTGACTGGCTTATTTCACTTTAGCAATAACTGTTTAGAAACCTTTATTAGATATTTTTTTTAATATATTTTATTTATTTTGCTGTTAAAATTATCCCAATTTTCCCCTCCTTGCCCCCCTCCACCCAGTACCCCATTCCCTCCAGCAATACCCCTCTTAGTTCATGTCCATGAATCATGCATATAAGTTATTTGGCTTCTATATTTCCTTTGTTCTTAACATCTCCCTTTCTGTTCTGTAACCACCAATGTGTACTTTTTTTTCCCTTTCATATCCAGACAATTCACCATTTAATTACTGCCTCTGTCAGCTTCTCAGATCATATTAATACAAAGTTTTCTTTTCTTTATTCCATAATGCTTACATTAATTCATTTGTTTAAAGAATTACTCTTTTAAGTAATATGAGTTGCAATATTGCCAAACACATGCAACACTACATTTACAGCCATACATATTTATTATATCTTTGATCAGTTTTACAATAAAGTGTATTTTTAGGCCTGCACACAAAAATTAGAAAGATTCACCATATTTTAAAGTATAATTTATCTATTTCTGACTTTCTACTCTTGTAGGCTATCAATATGCATCTACTTACATGTGTATTTGAACCTAGCAGTATTCAATAGTTTTCCAATATACCTGTTGGATTAAAGGTTTAACATTTTTAGAGGTAATATATTATTTCGGCCTGTTAATGTACCAGAGCTTGTTTAATCTCTCCCAATTGCTGAGCCATTATAGTGGTTTTCCTTTTTTCACTATTACAACCAGCAGCTATAAAATTCTTCATGCAAAAAGGATTTTTCCCCTCTTATGGTATATATTCTCAAAAATAGAGTTCCTGAGATAGAATGATTTATTGCTTTTGTTGCTCATTACACATGTATGAAAGATTGCTTTCTTAACATGACTGCACTAACTTATAATGTAAATGTTTCCCTATAGCCCCATCAGCATGGGCTTTTATAGCTCTAACTTATTTTTGTGAGTATAGGAATAAGGTAATGCCATAAGTATATATAGGAAATTTAATTTGCATTTTAATGATGAAAGTTAAAATAATTTTTATTTTTAGGGGGAAGGGGGAGGGAGAAAGAAAGAGGAGGAGAGAAACATTATTATCTCTTACACAACCCCAACCAGGGACCTGGCTTGCAACCCAGGCATGACCTGGACTTGAACCAGCAACATTTTGGTTTGCAGACCAGCGCTCCATCACTGAGCGATACCAGCTACAGCTAAAATGGGTTTTTTTTGTTTGTTTTTTTGTTTTTTAAGATTTTATTTATTATTTCCAGAGAGAAAGGAAGGGAGAGAGGGAGAGAAACATCAATGTATGGTTGCCTTTCACCTGCCTCCAGCCACGGACCTGGCTGGAGACCTGGCTTGCAACCTGGTTATATGCCCTGACTACCAGCCAAGGCAGTAAAATTTTTTTATATATTAGCTGTTTGTTTATTTTTGCGTAAACCCTCTATCTGTACCCTTTGACTACTGTGCAGTGGAAATTCACAGTCTTAATGCTTTTTATTTCTTTCAGCTTTTCTTGATGGCTCCAGTCTATCTTATTAGTTTCTTCCATTTCTGCTCTTCATTAAAAAAATTTTTTTATTAAACTTTATTTATTTACCTATTTTTAGAGGAATAGAGAAACATCAATCTATTGTTCCACTTATTTTTGCATTCCTTGGTTGCTTCTTGTATGAATGTACCAGGGATCGAATTTATAATCTTGTAATCAGGATGATGCTCTAACCAACTGATATACCCAGCCATGGCTCATTCTTGCTCTTCTTACAGTTTAGACTTTTATATTGTGTTAAAGTATTAACTGTTGGATGAATCATCTGCTACCATTCTGATTAACTGTCATAATCCTATTTTTTCTCATCTTTTTCATCTTACAGCTTTCTATAGTGGTTTTTCTTGTAATTGAAGTTGAATCTGATAACTTTTTTTATAAATTAAAAATTTAAAACTAAACTTATCATTCTAATTTCTTTTTTAAATTAGCTTTATCAGTATTCTTTATCTTTTATTAAAGATTCAAATTTGTAAAAATGTTGACTGTGAACTATATTTATGTCTGCTGTTTTTCCTTCCTTGCCCATTCTCCTGCTAACTGAATGTTTCATCTTTGTAAATGTACGTTTTAAACTTCTAGACAACTTTGAAACTTCAATCCAAGATAATATAGTCTAAAAAAATGACTTTGTAATTTAGTTTTCAGTGTGGACAACAAATCAAGGAATTAAGAGCACAGCATGAAGAAAATATTAAAAAGTTAGCAGACCAGTTTTTGCAGGAACAAAAGGTAAATTAAAAAGAATACTTAAATTATGTTCTTGTTATAAATCTTATAATTTAGAAGTTAAAATGTGTACTTTTGTCATAAAACATTTAAGTGTCCTAGCCTGCCTAATTCTAAAAATGACTTGCAGTGACTTTATTGCTGAGTAAATTAGATATTTGCAAAAATATAACTTTCATTTTTTTTAAGGCAATTACAATTTTTTAAAAGATTTTATTTATTATTTTTCAGAGAGAGGGAAAGGGAGAGAGGCAGAGAGTGAGAGAAACAAGGCCGGTGCCTTATCCACTGTGCTACCAGCCACGGCCAAAAATTAGTTTTAAGAGTGAAAGTTAAGCCCTGGCTGGTGGCACAGTGGATAAGGCACCGGCCTGTGAACCCAAAGGTCGTTGGTTCGATTCTCAGCCAGGGCAACATGACCAGGTTGCAAGCCAGGTCTCCAGCCAGATCCGGCATGCCCCTGCCCCCAACAAGGGATCTGGCCTATAACCCAAGCATGTGCCACTAGCCTGGAATCAAATCAATGACCTCTTAGACCTTTTGGTCCATGAGACAATACTCAACCCACAGAGCCACACCGGTCAGGGCATCTTTTTTCTTTACTATGACAAATTTTTACAATTGGGCTCATGTAATTCTAGATTTCCTGTAGACTTTTTGGTATTAATTTTTTATAACATTACTTAATGATTACATTGCATAAAGCTTTAGTAGTGACAAACCATATATAAATGCATAAATATTAAGTAAAAGGTCCTAAATTGCAACTAAAGCTTATCTATGTGACTCTATGTCTCTCCCAACTTTCCATTGAGGCAACTCAACCAATACGAAAGAGAAAACTGGCTCAGCAATAGAATTGAGTCAGGCCTAACCTTACATCCACAGCACCCAGGACAATGCCCAACTGGGTGGAGGCTCTACAATAAGCTACAGTGCTCAGCAAGACTCTGCTGGCAGAACCATTCCCTTAGCGTAATCAAAGAGAATTACTTCTGTCTAACATTTTAGGCTATTTACTGTAATTAGAGGCTTTAAAAGATGTTAGTTATTGTTTGACTTCATATCAGGTCTAAAACTAAACAGAAAATAATATATACCACATCTCCAAGTGTTTGAAATTTGGACCCATGGTATGTGTTTCTGAAAATGAACTGTTTTAGAATATTTAGTTAATAGTTCTGTCAAAGATTTAACATTTTGAACTGAAAAATATTTACTGTTACCAAATCTTTATTTAACAGCAAGAGGACCACAAATTGGAATTAAAAGGTGGAAATGAATTGGGCACAAACAATCATGCAATATCTAAAAATGTTCCAAATGTAGCTGAGAATGCTGCAGAGAAAAATGAAGACCCCTCAAGCAATCATATTCCACAGGGGAAAGGTATTATAGTTGTTCTCTTTTGTATTAATAGAATAATGACTTTTCTCATTTTGAGGGGAACATTTTCATTCATAACGAATATTGTTTGATTTTAGTTCAGTTATGATTAGGTGTCTGTATTGTTTCAAATTTATGTTCTTTGTTAGAGAAAAAATGGTAAGTTATTTTAGAGATACATCTTTATGTCCAAAGCAAGATAAAAGATATTCAGTAAGTGTAGCTTATTGCTTTAAAAACTACTTGTCACTTTCTTTAAAACAACTTCAATTTATGTTAAGAAAAATAAAGAATTATATCTTTTGTTACTTGGGTAGAACAAAGCAAACCAGGTGGTGATGCTGGAATGCCTGGAATAGAAGAAAATGACATTGGGAAAGTTGAAGACCTTCCCACTGGTAAGTAAAAATTAGTATAGTATTTAACTAATGTGATCATACTATTTTTCATGTGACCCTTTTCTCTTTTTGAGTAACCGTTGAGAAAAGTCACAGATATCTGTATTATTGATGTTTCCAGTAAATAAACTACCCACTAATTGCCACGACTTCGTGGATATATTTTTTATGAAAAGTTTTGCTGAAGTGTATATAGTCCTTGTTTTTGCCTTGATAAGAGTCAACCATACTTGAACCTTTTCTTTTTTGACTTAGAGTTATTGTTCATGACAGTTATTCTATGTTAAAGCCATTTACATTTACAGAAAGTATACATGGCTCATTTCTTTCCGACTAAATGTTCCCAGATTGCTATGCTGTTGGTGTGCTTTAATATGGCATAATAATACTCTTACATAGAATTTTAGGCCTTGGCTTGTCCTTTCAGTTAATTACCCCATACTTTAAATAGTTTATTCACTATTTTTTTTTCTCTTATGGTCACTTCCACTCACTGTTTCCTTTTTCATTAATGTGTTTGTTACTTATCCATTTCCATTTGAAGTCTGTGTCACTGCTGCTTTCCTAATCCCATTCAGTATTTTTCCCTGTGTCTCTTATATTTCTTGCCATTGCTGTTTGTTGGCTATCAGAGTATCCCTCCCTGTTGACTCCCAGTTTATTATGCTAGAAAATTAGAAGTAACAGCATATCTGTGTATTCCTGGCTGTAAAAACAATCTTAGTGATTACTTCTGTGGTTACAGCATATTGTATGTGACAAAAGTTACTAAATGTTAGAGGTCTAAATGAAGCATTAGTGTTTTCGTTTGTATTGTTTTATTATCTCTTCAAATTCTTTCATGTCTATATTCTTTGGGTTCCAAATTACAGTATATTTCCCTAAAATAAAGGTAAAGATAAGAGAAATAACATGTGCTTAAAGTATGGAATTAGAATGAGCATGACTTGTTTGTAAGACAATGAAGTTGTCCAGTGACAAAATGTGTTACTTGAACCAGCAGTGTCAGCTTTACCCAGGAACTTAATAGAAATGCTAATTCTTGGGATAGAGCCCAGCAATGTGTGTCTTAAGCTCTGCAAGTGATCCTTATCTATGCTCAAGTTTTAATTTTAAAACCGTTAGCTAGAGGTTAATTAAGGGAATGTTGAGAGCAAAGACCATTTATTCTTCTCTATTACTACAGACTTACTCTATTTCTAGACTTACAGAGTTTTAGGTTGATTATTCTATTTTACATTGCCTTTATTTATTTTTAAAGGTACACCCAAAATTTTGCCAAGGATAAACTCCAGATTTCTAGTATATAGAAACATTTTATTTGGGTATATAGTCAAAGGTTGTTTACCTTCTTACATAATTTATTTTTCATATCATATATCTACAAAAATATACTTACATGCAACTATACAATTTTAACTTCTGTTACCTATTTCTACATAACTTTCAAGTTAAAATTTATAATTACTACTCTAAATGTGTAACATTTCAATTTATTTTCTCATTGATCCACTACCATAATTTATTACCTGGCCATCAGGAAATTCCAGAGTTAGAGTAAAATGAAATGGGAATGTGAGAGGCCTTTGAGATTTTATTTTGGCCATTTTTAGGTATATTGTCCTTATCAGAAAGTGGATTACAGTGTCTTTCATACATGAATGACTTCAGCAGGGCAAAATTTTTATTTCCTTCTTGTTTATTTCAAAAAGCACACAACCAGATTATTAGAATTAAAAGGGATAAATAATGCTGCATTTGATTAGATGCCAGCAAATTCAAGTCTGATATTTAGGAGTTCTTTAATAGTATGTAATGTAAGTCCAATACTGGGTAACTATATCATGGCTAGCAGCGGAAGTCCATTTTATTTTTTTTTCAAATTATATAAATGGGTCTCTAAGTTTAAAGGAACTTCAGTTCACAGACCAGATCTTAGGAGCTGTACGAGAACATCATTTTAATAGTTTCTGTGGATATGTCCAGGCATACTCTGTTTTACTGTGCTTTCCTTTATTGCACTTCATAGATGTGTGTTTTTATAAATTGAACATAAGATCCTCCAGCGGCAAAATGATTATTACTTGTTTTATTGCAATACTTCCTTTATTGAGGTGGTCTAGAACCAAACCTACAATATCTCTGTGGTTTGCCTGTACCTATATTTCAAGGAGTGTTGAGATGGTCCCACAGACCAATATTTGAGCAATTATTAGCATGTTACATCTGTTCATGTATCCAAAGGAAAGTAACATAAGAATGTCACATTGTTGTTTTACATTTAATATTCATGCTTTAGAATGATTAATACTTTTTATGAACAGTTGCTAATCAGTTTTGTGAACTTCCCAAAAATTACTTAGGATTCCTAAGTAAACTTTGTAATCATGAGGCTCAATAAATTGGTTGGTTAGGGTTGGTAGTTGTTTTTTTTTTTTTTAAGATTTTATTTTTTATTATTTTTAGAAAGAGGGGATGGGAAAGAGGCAGAGAGGGAAAGAGACGTCAATGTATGGCTGCATTTCACCTGCCTCCAGCCACAGACCTGACTGGAGACCTGGTTTGCAACCTGGTTATGTGCCCTGGCTGGGGAATTCGAACCTGCGACATTTGGGTTTGCAGGCGGGCGCCTTATCCACTGTGCTACCAGCCAGGGCTTGTTTTTTTTTTTTTAATTTAATTTTATTGTTGTTGTATTATATCCGCCCCCTTTTTACTCCCCTCTGTTCCCCTCCCCACCCACCCACTCCCCCACAAAGTCAATCTATGTCCATGGTTCTTCCATACTAAGTTC
>PVIW01017255.1:0-14537 GCA_004026585.1 Noctilio leporinus
TAGCCATTTTAATAATAATGTGCCTTGGTGTTGGTCTGTTTGGGTTGATCCTCATTGGGACCCTCTGTGCTTCCTGAACTGGATTAATGTTTTCACTCATCATGTTAGGGAAATTTTCTATCATGACTTTTTTGAACAGGTTTTCCATTCCTTGTTTCTCTTCTCCTTCCGGTATCCCTATGATATGGATGTTGTTACGTTTCATGTTGTCCTGCAGTTCTCTTAACCCCTCTTCAGCCTTGTTCAGCCTTTTTTTATTCTCTTGTACTGTCTTGGAGTATTTGTCTACATTATCCTCTAACTCGCTGATCTGGTCCTCTGCTTCCTCTAGCCTACTGTTGATTCCTTCTACTGTATTCTTCAATTCAGAAATTGTATTCTACATTTCCTCCTGGCACTTATTGATAGTTTCCATGTCCTTTTTCATGCTGTTGTAGTTCTCATTAAGTTCCTTGTAACTTCCCTGGAGTTCTTTGTAATTTCCCTGGAGTTCTTTGTAATTTCCCTGGAGTTCTTTATAATTTCTCTGGAGTTCTTTGTAGTTCTCCTGGAGTTGTTTACGGTTTTCTTTGATGTGGCTGAGCTCACTGAGCTTCTCTATCATCATTCTTTTGAATTCCTTATCTGATATTCCAGGTGTCTCTGTTTCATTTTGTGTTCTTCCTGGGGATTCTTCCTTTCCTTTTGGTGATCAACTGATTCTTTTTTTCCTCATTTTGGGTGTCTGTTCCTGCTTGCTCTTTATTTATTTATTTATTTATGTTCTTTCCTTGGGTTAACCTGCTTTGCTTCCTTGCCTTAGTTGAGCACCCTTCTGTGATAGGAGATTTGTGGATTTCAATGTTGCAGTTTCCCAGGTTTTCTCCACTTGCTGTTCTTGGTGTGTCCTTTATTTGGGCTGTCTGGTTGTAATCTGGGCCTGTGGGCTTTTAGCAGAAACAAAAGCAAAAGCAAAAAACAAAAAAACAAAAACAAAAACAAACAAACAAGAAAATCCAAATACAAAATACCAAACCAAACCAAACCAAACAACAACAACAACAAAAAATTGCCAAAGGGAAAAAGAAATAAAAATGATAATAATAATAAGAAGAAAGGGTTTAGATGGCAGTTCACCCTTAATAATCCCTGACTGGTCCAGATGGAGCCTGGACCTGAGGGCTTTTAGCAGAGGTGAAAAAAAAAGAAAGAAAGAAAAAAAGGGAGAAAGTCACAAGAGAAAGAGAAATAAATATTAATAAAGAAAAGTTTTAGGTGTCTGTTCACCCTTTATGGTCTCTGTTTGGTCCAGATGGAGCCCGGACCAGTGGGTTTTATCAGGGAGAAAAGAAAGGAGAAAGAAAGAAAGAAAGAAAGAAAAAAGGATGGGGGGAGAAAGTCACAAGACAAAGAGAAATCAATATTAATAAAGAAAGGTTTTAGCTGTGTGTTCCCCCTTTATGATTTCTGATTGGTCTAGGTGGAGCCAGAACCTGTGGGCTTTACCAGGAAGAAAAGGAAAAGAAAAATTAAAAAAATAAAAAGAAAAAAAAAAGAGGAAGGAAGAAAAGAATAAAGAAAGGGTTTAGAAAGGCTGGGGAAGGGAGGAATACTTAGATTGAGGACTGGCAATGCGTTATAGCCACAGAGTGAGTAGACTTTAATTCGAGAGTAGGGGGAGGGTCTTGGGTATTTAAGTGGATTGAGGTATGGTGGGGATTAAGAATATGTGAGAAGTAACTTTTGCAAAGGATATGTGGGGATTAATAGTTCATATTGCTCTCGGTATAACTCAGGTGCTTGAGATTGGCAGCAATCTCTTTCCTGATGCTGCCTCTTTTTCTTGGTCAGGATTTTACAGTCTATAGTCTATATTCTAGCTGGTCTTGGCACGTGGCAGGGCCTCTGATTGTCACAGTCAGGGCTGATTCTGAATGTCCGCCCCCAGGTAGGCTGGGCCTTCCGCAGCTCGGCTGGGTTTTAAGGCTGCCGGTATTCTGGAGCCCGCAGGGTGCCCCCTCCCACTCCTGGCGGAGGTTCCTGCCCGTGCTGAGCACCCAGCACCCGTGGAGGACAGCCCCCAATTTCGCTGGTCCCTGTGATGACTGGCCCCACCCCCGCAGTTCCGGGAGGAGGCCGGGCCTGTCAGTCAACACTGTCCGCCTACATTGCCCCGCCCTTCCAGTGCGGGCACCAATCCTCCAGCCAACCAGCTGCCTTTATGCGGCCTCTGTGATGAGCCCCTCCCAGGTGTGGGTGGTGCGGCCTTTGTCTCAGGTAGTGGCGGGTCAGTTGCCCTCACTACTAGCTCCCAGCTGGCCTGCTTGCTGTTTGGAGTTTCCGCGAGCCTGGGAGCCTGGGAGCCTGTGTGGTTGCGCAGGGCTGGGCCTCCCCCCTCGCAGGGGCTTCTAGGGGCTGTTTCCCCGGTGGCCCAGCATCACCGTTTCCGGCCCTCTCGCCACCTCGGCCAGTGCACTTCCCGCTCTTCCACTCCGGCTTCCCGCAGGACTCTTCTCCTCCTCCTCTAGCTCCGCGTGGAGCCTCCTCTCCCTGTTCCCGGTGTGAGTCTCTCACACAGTCCCTCCCCTGCAAGAGTTAAATTCCGCGTTCCCTTTGGCGTTTGCCCTCGCTGCCCGCACTTCACTGTTGAGACTTCCAATCGCCAGGGAGCCTGGAGCTGGCCTTGGTCAAACGCACCCCTCTGGGCAGAGCCGCCCCTGACCAGAGCCCACCTCGGCCCACTGGCCGGTCGGTCGGGAACGCCTCACCTACTGTCCTGCTGTCCTCCTCTGCCTCTGGGCCGTGCTCCCCTGTGTCCAGATGCTGCCCGTTCCAATTCCTAGGGTCCTGAAGACGTCTCACATTCCCTATCTTGTCCTCTAGCTGCTTTGGTACTCGAGAACACCATCAGCACTCTCCTTCATTAATTTTTTAACACAGTTTTCAATTTCTTGCTTCTCTTGTTCTTTTGGAACCCCTATGATTTAGACATTGGCATGTTTAAAGTCATCCCAGAGGTTCCTAAGCCTCTTCTTGATTTTTTCAAATCTTGTTTCCTCTTTCTGTAATGGTTGACTGTTTATTTCTTCCCTATGTCCTAAATCATTGATTTGAACCCTGTTTTCATGTATATTTTCTTTTATTTCACTTAGCCTAGTTTTTACTTCTTCCCTTTTACATTTGCCATATTTAAGCATGTCTGTCAAGTCTATGGGCATCTTTATTGTCAGCATTTTAAACTGGGTGTCTGTCAGGTGGGCTATTTCTTCATCACTTAGTTTGCCCACTGGGACCTTGACTTTTTCCCATTTTTGAGCCATAGTTCCCTGTCTCCTTGTTTTGACAGGCTCCTGTGTTTGTCTCTGTGTATTAGGCAGCACTGTTGCACTTGTTACATTGTAAGGAGTGGAAGGCCTGGGTATTCATCATCATGATGTGGCACCATATATGGGGGCAGGGTCTGAGAGGGAACAATGCTGCTTTCTCAGCATTCCCCACATTTCTAGGCACTTCTCCTGCTTCCAGTATGGGATTAGCTCCTCTCTAGTTGTTGTCTTGGCTGGGGTTCCCAGAGTGGGGACCATGGGGGCCTCTAAACATACAGACTACTGAGAGACTGGCAGTTTCTTCCTCTATCTCACCTCCTGCTTGTTTTCACAATCAGAAGCAATTTGGCTTTATTTCCCCCCTGGCCCTGGAACCATGAGCCACATGGTCTGGTCTGGTTCCAGGAGCACTCAACATGTGTCCCTAATGTGACCGTGCTTTCTATTGGTCAGCCACAGTCACTGGCCCAGTACAGCTGCTGCACCTGTGCTGCCAAACTGCACTGCCAAATTGCTCAGCCAAACTGCATCCTCTCTGTCTTGGCTCTGCCCCTCCCACCTGCCTGGATGTGTAGATTGATATTCTAGAATTTTTGGTTGTCTCTAATTTTGTACCTGTTTGTAGATGTACCTGTTTCTGGTTGTGGAGAGTGACACAGTGTGTCTATCTATGCCTCCATCGTGGATTCACCTTGCCTATAATACTTATAAAAATACTTTAAAACCCAATATTCATTGTTGGAAAGGTTAAAGAGTGATAGTCTCTAAATCTGCTGACTTGAATGTAAACTGATGCAGGTGTTGTGCCAAGGGCTTTATTAATATATTTCATTTAGTCCTTAAAGCAACTCTGTAAGGTAGGTATTATTTTTATTCCCATTTTATAGTTAAGCAAACTGAGGCTCAGATCAATTATCTAATTTTTTGTGGAGCTGGAATCCTAGAAGATATTTTTTGCAAAATTCATTTATTTAGTAAATATTTAATGTCTGCTATTTTGTGGTATATGCTGAGTGCTAGTAATATAGCAATAACATGATAGATAGTCTTTATGGAGGATAACAATAAATGTGGACATTTAACAGATTATTTTAGAAGATTGATGCTGAGAAAGAGGACATACAGGTACTTCAGGAATGATAAAAGGGGACCTAATAGAGTGAAGGGGGTAGGGAATATCTCTCGGAGAAGGTGACATTTAAGCTGAAATGTGATGGGTGACTATAAATGAACTAGTGGAGGGGGGAAATAAGTAAAATGGTTTAGACAGAGGGAGCATCATGTTTGAAGCCTAGAGATGAGGACCAGAGGCCCATTCAAGATACTGGATGTCCAGAATGGTAGGCAACTGAGAGTGGGAAGTAATGGCAAGAAATGGGAGAGAAAACTCAGCAGGGGCTAGATGGGGTGGTATTTATAAGACTTGTTAAAGATTTTAAATTAAGGATTAATCTAAGGGCAGCAAGTGAAGGGTTTAAAATAAGAAAGTGACAGTATCAAATTCTTTAAAGTTTTAAATAAACAACAATTATGGAAGTAATACATGTACATGTTAAAAAACAAGGAAGAAACAGAAGATACAGAACAACAGTCCCCTGTCCCACCTCTCCTCAGCTCTATTTTTCCTAGAGGAAATTGGAAATTGCTTTTAGCTTTGTAAACTGTTTTTTTTTTTTCCTGGTTAGTTTCTTATCTCTAAATATGCATTCTCTGTTACTCTGGTTTTCTAGGTTTGATATTTGTGTGTAGGTGGCTCACTGAGGGAGCATAGGAGCAGCACCTGTAAGGAAAGGAAGCAGGACTGGGCAGAAGGAGAAGGTGAACTACAATAACATAGCAATAGTGACCGTCAGCCAGTTCCCTGAAGAGTTCTCAGGCTGAGGATAATTCCTGTGAGAGGGCTCAGCTGTGATTATCCAGGGACAGTCCCAGCAGCTGGAAGCAGTCTTCCAAGGGTGACCTGGGTGGCCCCACACAGCACACACAGTTCACCCCTTGCATTGCTTAGATCTACTGGCTATATGATAATTTCATCTCATCATTAAACAGTCTTTCTAAGACTCTAGTTGATCTCTTTCCTGAAGAAGCCTAGAAAAGGAAAGTTAGTGTGACAAATTATGGCTGTTTTTCTGGTGGCCCCATCTAATAGTCATCGTCTCCTTCCTTTGTTACACATTCTGGATTGCTTCCAGCCTTTACTAGCACTTCAACTAACCTAAGGGAAGACATAGCTTGTGGAGGCTGTGCCCCTGGTTGGCATGGTCTTTTCAGTCTGTAACCACTATTGTTCTATATGTATTCTCTCTGTTTCCTGAAATCCTGACTCCTCCTGATAACAAGGAGAGATTCACTCTGCCGGGAGAAAGAATTTTTGTTTGCCTGCTGGTCTGTTGGCAGCAGTATGCAGCAGGTGTAGCTTAGTTTAATAGGACTCTTCTTGTGTACCATGGTAGAAGCATTCTACCCCTGGAAACCAAGGCCTCTAGAAAGTCAGAGTCTAGAGTTAATAGAACAGTAACCACAAATTTCCTAAGTGGTTCACTGGGAGTAATGGTAAGCATGAATACTTTTATTTTCAACCCTTTGTTCCTGGATGCATGTATTTTACCTCCTGGAGACAGTCCCATATTATGGTCATTAATTTAAGATGTATGCCACATTCTAAAGGATAGTATCCAAGCCTGCAGGGTGTAATCTCTAAGTTGATACTTAGCTGCATCTTCAAAAAGCTGGATCTTCCATTGACCAATTAAAGGACGATATCATATGATAGGACCAGTGACCCCCTTGGCTATATGTCTATACATACTTTTGTTATAAAGTGAGACCTTTAGTCTGATGCCAATGGATCAGGCAACATGTGAACTCTTGAATAGTAGGGCTAGCTGAGACATTGTAGGCAAGGAAATAAACCCATACCCAGAATAAGTACCAAATTTTATTAAATGAATTGAATCCTTTCCAAGTTTGTTTTGGAAGGGGTCCAACTTAATCAACTTGCTAAGAAGTGGCTGGTTGGTTTCCTGCAGGGGTGGTCAGCAGTGGACTCTGTTTTGGCAGCAGCGGCAGCTAGATCATCCTTGATGAGTATTAGCCCATTCTGTTGCACCTGCATATAACACCATAGCCACTACATTCATAACCCCATTGTCCTTGTATTGGGATGACTGAGGACAGAGGCTAATTGACATTAGCTGGCCAAGTAATTATCTTCTGTTTTGTGTTGTACTGCCCCTTTCATGGTGGATATTCTCTGGTGGGTGTTAAGATGTGACACAAAGATCTTCACACTTTATAATGATTCCCACAGGTCCATACTTATGACTCTTTCCATATTTCCTTGCTACCAATCTTCTAATCTTACTTCTAGGCCCCTGACCAATAAATAAAACCATTCATCACTGCCCACCAATTTCTATATATTTTTATACCAGGTCACTTCTCTTTTCACATGAAGTGGATGACTAGGTACAATGCCAGAAGCTCTGCCTTTTGGGAAGAGTCTTTTTAAGGTCACTGCAGTCTTTTAATGCCACTTCTGCATGAGCCTGGAGGGTGGCAGCAACCCATTTTTGCTCACATTTATATACTGAGCTCATATCAGTCAATAAATCTCAGGCTTTATTTTCAGCTATAAGCTAGTCCTTAAGGTGGCCTGTCATACAGGTGTAGGTTGGGCTGAGGGTGAAGTGTTGGTGCAGTGATGGTAAATGACATGGGAGTATGGGCCAGGTATTCCTGCACCTTGTTTTCTCTGGCACTGCTCATGCCTGATTGAGATTGTATTTCTTCTGTCTTATGGTAGGTTGTTGCTGCCCCCACCCAACTTTATGATTTAGGTCTGATAGTGCTTACCTTGGAGCAGATAGTTCTGGCTTAATAGTCAATTAATGTTCTATAGCCAGCCACTCAACTCTATCACATCAGTATATCTACTCTGGTAGCATGCCAGGAACTGCTTTTCAAGTAGTATATAATTCTCTGTTGCAGATGGAATATCAGAATCCTGGGTATCAATGTTATGATTCTCCTACTAGAACTTGCCATAAACTCCAAAAGACATTTTTAAAAAGATTTTATTTATTATTTTTTAGAGAGAGGGGAAGGGCAAGAAGCAGACAGGGAGAGAGACATCAATGTATGGTTGCCTTTCACCTGCCTCCAGCCACAGACCCGGCTGGAGACCTGGCTTGTAACCTGGTTTTTTGCCCTGGCTGGGACTCGAACCAGTGACCTTTGGGTTCACAGGCTGGCCCCTTATCCACTGTGCCACCAGCCAGGGCCAAAAGACCTTTTTTTTCCCACCACAGATACTTTCAATTACCATCATATGTACCAAATTATAGCTCAAATTGCAGAGCTCCTTGCGCAGTAATCTGGACTTGCTGCAGAACTGTTTACCATTCTGGGATACACTCAAAGCAAGAAGAGTTCCATGTCACATGGTAAATAAACTAAGTATGGAATATGCATCTTCAAAACATAGAGGCATATAAGGTATTTTGTTTCTTCCTCAATGGTGAGGGCAGTGAAATGTCCAATAACATCCTCTACTTTGGAAGAGATGGCCTGGCTTCTCCATGACCATGAACTCTTAAAAAGGTCACTTATGTGGCAGGTCCCTGAATCTTTTTTTTAACTGTGGTTAAAATTTTTCTTTTACATTTTAAATGGACAGGGACAACAGGGTAGGGACTGACTGTAGGGGCAGGGGTATAGGTAGGGCAGAGGAGAGCAATGGGGGAAAATTGGGACAACTATATTGAATAACAATAAAAAATAATTTCTTAAAAAAGGAAAAAATTGTTTTATTCATTATGCTATTATATTTGTCACAGTTTTACCCCTTTTGCCCACCTTCACTCAGCACCTTGCACTCCCCCAGGCAACCCCCACACATTTATTCATGTTGATGGGTCATGCATATAAATTATTTGGCTACTCCATTTCCTAGACTGTACTTTATATCCCCATGAATATTCTGTAACTGCCAATTTGTACTTCTTAATCATCTCACATCTTCACTCGTTCTTCCAAATCCCCCTTCCATCTGGCAACTATCAAAATGCTCTCCATATTCATGATTCTGTCTCTGTTATTCCTGTTTGCTTAGTTTGTTTTTTAGATTCAATTGTTGATAGATATGTATTTATTGCCATTCTGCTGTTCATAGTTTTGATTTTCTTTTTCTTAAATAAGCCCCTGTAACATTTCATATAATGATGGTTTGGTGATGATGAACTCATTTAGTTTTTTCTTGTCTGGGAAACTCTTTATCTGCCCTTTGATTCTAAGGGTAGAGCAACCTTAGCTGTAGGTCCCTGCTTTTCGTGACTGAATATTTCTTGCATTTTCTTTTAGCCTGCAAAGTTTCTTTTGAGAAATCAGCTGATGATCTAATGAGAACTCCCCTGTAAATAACTAACTTCTTTTCTCTTGCTGCTTTTAAGAATCTCTCTTTACTTTAAACTTTTGGCGTTTTAATTATAATGTGTCTTGGAGTGGGCCTCCTTGCATCCATCTTGTTTGGGACTTTCTGTGCTTCCTAGACTTGCATATCTATTTCCTTCACCAAAATTAAGGAAGTTTACTTTCATTAGTTTTTCAAATAAGCTTTCAATTTCTTGTTCTTCCTCTTCTCCTTCTAGCATCCCTATGATGTAAATGTTGGAACACTTGAAGTTGTCCCAGAGGTTGCTTACTCTATACTTTTTTTTCTTCAGTTCTTTTCTCTTCTTGTGGTTCTGATTGGTTGTTTCCTGCTTTTTTATGTTCCAAATCGTTGGTTTGATTTTTGGTTTCATCCACTCTAAGGTTGAATCTCTGTAAATTGTTCTTCATTTCAATTGGTGTATTCTTCGTTGCTTACTGAATTTCAAAAAGTGTTGAGGTCCTCACTAAGTTTCTTGAGCATCCTTATAACCAGTGTTTTGGACTCTGTGTATGACAGATTGCTTATCCCCATTTCATTTAGCTCTTTTTTTTGAGTTTTGATTTGTTCTCTCATTTGGGCCATGCTTCTTTGTCTCCTTATTTTGGCAGCCTTTCTGTGTTTCTTTCTATGTATTAGGTAATGCTTCTATGACTCCCTTTCTTGGTAGTGTGGGCTAATAGAGTAGGTATCCTGGAGGTGGCTGCTACTTGTACTGTGCATAGAGATGCCCAGGTGAGGCCAACCTGTGAACCTTGGCTGACTGCTGCTAGTGCAGGGCCTGGGGCCACTTACAAAGTTGTTTAGGGCTGGGGACTTGTTAAGTCCAGCTGTTGCTTATTTGATAGGGTTTAGGAAGTTGTGAAGCATGAGCCAAGACCAGCCATTTATACGGAAAAGCCATTGTTAACAGCTTGGGTGGGGGCTTCAGGGAACCTCCAGGATGGGGGAAACAGTATTAGCCTGCCTGATGGAGTCTCAGATAAGACACCTGGCTTCTGGCTCTGTAACTCTGTGGATGGAGGGTTCAGAAAAGGAACAATTGCCTCTGTCCCACTTCCTTTCTGGGTAAATGCTGTCCCCCAGCTCTTGCCTTAATGCCAGACACTTCAGTTCCTCTCTGTATGCCACTGGTGCCTTTCAATCTGCTACTCCAGTGCTGGAGCTCAAAGGAAGTGAGTCTGAGTAAGTCTCTGTGTGGGTTATTTAAGAGAAACTGCTTGGGACTCCAGAATTTTCTTCCATCAACTCAATCCCCACTATTTTTTGCAGCCAGAAGTAATTGGGATTTATATTCCTGGCACTAGAACCTTGGGTTTGGGGGCCTGGTGTGAAGCTGGGACTCCTACTCCAAAGATATCCCACCCAAGTTTTTATTCCACCACATGTGGGTGTGGGTCCAGCCTCTTCTGTGTCTCTGCATCTCCACATCTCCTATCTACCTGGACAGATGTGGCTTCTTTAATTCTGTAGTTGTTGGACTTCCATTCAAATTGATTTCTGATGGTTCTGAGTGATGGTTCTTCTATAGTTTAGTTGTAATTTTTATGTGGTTGTGTGAGGAGGTGAGCTGTGTTTACCTACACTTCCAATTTGACAGAGAGTCTGGTCCTTGAATCTTCACAGCATTTATCTCATATTCCCCAAGACCTGCAAGTGCTTGTCATTTCTTGCGTATTTGATTTGATTAGCATGATATCATTGATACAGGGAACCAATATAATGTTCTGAAGAATGTCCAGATTATTTCAGACCCTTCAGATTATATTATGACACAGAGTAGATACAGTTCTATGCAAGACCAAGAAAGTATATCGTTGCTTATGTGTGAATGCTTTAGTAAAGATATTACATTTGGCTTAGCTGCTATAATTGGGACTAGTACTTGGTTAAGTTTGTAGTAGTCCACTCATGCACAATAATTCCTCACTTTTTGCAAAGTTTTAAATGGATGCAATGTTTTAAAATTTATGACCTTTGCTGGAAGTCATAGAAAGTTTCAGGGGATTCCACTGGCTTTCCCTAATACCATAACTCTTACTAGCAGGCCAAGGGGCTGAGGTGATGGTTCTGCCAAATTGCTACGTCCAAGAATGTCCTGTGGGCCATTTAAAAGTCATGTAAAATGTAGGACAACACTTTGTTTTGCTGACCTGTTCTGTGCATTGCAAGATGTCAGTATTTGGTTGGCTACATGCCTCTAGCATCCCACACAAACAACTTACACATTTCCCAAATACCCTCTAGGGAACGGTACCATCTCAGTTGAGAATCACTATTCTAGAGTCTTCCTCCATCCTGGGTTCATAGAAACTAGTCTCCAGCTTCTTCCCAAAATGAACAGAAGGAGGCAGCAAATGAACAGAAGGAGGAAATCAGTATTATAGGCATGGAATACTTGCTATGCAATGACGCTACTCTTCTGAACTTTTCCTTCAACCTGTATTAGGTTTAACCAGTCCAAAAGCTTACGCGTTCTTGGGAGTCTACTTGTGCATGTTCTCCCCACTGGTTTCCCAAATGGTTCCCATGTCCTCTCAGATGCTAGCAAACTTTTAGCCCCTAAGCAATGATTCTATTTTTTTGAGGATTGTCATTTTAAAAAAATTGTGGTAAAATACAGATTACATAAAATTTACTCTCTCTCTTTTTTTTTAAAGATCTTATTTATTATTTTCAGAGAGAGGGGAAGAGAGAGAGACAGAGAGGGAGAGAGACATCAATGTGTGGTTGCCTTTTACCTGCCTCCAGCTAAGGACCTGGCTGAAGACCTGGCTTGCAATCTGGTTATGTGCCCTGGCTGGGGAATCGAACCAGCAATCTTTGGATTGACAGGCCGGCGCCTTATCCACTGTGCCACCAGCCAAGGCCAAAATTTACACTCTTAACTGTTTTAAAGTATACAGTTCAATAGTATTGAGTACATTCATATTGTGCAGGCAATCTCTAGAATTCTTTTAATCCTGGAAAATTAAAATTCTATATCCCCTAAACACCAACTCTCCATATTCCCCTCTTCCCAGCCTGGCAACTATCATTTTACATTCTGTCTCAATGAATTTGACTATTTGAGAACCTCTTATAAATGCAATCATACAGTATTTGCCTTTAGGTAACTTGATTATTTTACTTAGCATAAAGTCTTTAAGATAAGGCTGAATATGATTTTTATTATATGTATGTACTCTGTTTTGTGTATGTACTCTATTTTGTTTATCTATTCATCTGTTGATAGACGTAGGTTTTTCCACTTACCGGCCATGAATAATGCTGCTATAAACATGGATGTGCAAATCTCTCTCTCTCTCTTTCTCTCTCTTTCAACTATAAAAGTTATTCTCCTTCTATTATTACTTTTTTAAATTTAATTTTATTGTTGTTATATTACATCCATCCCCTTTTTGCTCCCCTCTGTCCTCTTCTCCACCCATTCATTCCCCCACAAAGTCAATCCCACCTGTTGTTCATGTGCATGGTCCCTTCATACTAGGTTCTAGTCTAAACTGCTCCCCTTCCTTGTCTCTTCCTCCCCCCTCCCCCTGTCCACTGAAGGCCTATTCACTGTATTCATAGATCTGGTTCTGTTTTGCTTGTTGTTAGTTTTGTTCATTATTGTCCTGTAATGGGTGAGATCATATGGTATTTGTTCTTCACTGACTGGCTTATTTCACTAAGCATAATACTTTCTAGTTCCATCCATGTTGTTGCAAAGGTTAGGAATTCCTTCTTTCTTTCTGCTACGTAGTATTCCATTGTGTAAATGTACCAAAGGTTTTTGATCCAATCATCCACTGATGGGCACTTAGGCTGTTTCCAGCACTTGTCTATTGTAAATAGTGCTACTATGAACATAGGGGTACATAGGTTCTTATGAATTGGTATTTCAGGATTCTTTGGTTATAGTCCAAGTGTCTTCCCTGGTTTTGGGATTAGAATAATATTGGCCTCATAGAAAGAATTTGGGAGTCTTCCCTCTTCCTGTATTTTTTGGTATAGGTTAGTATAGGTATAGGTTGAGGAATAGGAATTAGATCATCTTTAAATGTTTGGTAAAATTCACCTGTGAATCCATCTGGTCTCGGGCTCTTGTGCTTTGGGAGATTTTGTATTACTTCTTCAATTTCACTAGTTGTTATTTGCCTATTGGGGCTTTCTGCTTCTTCTGGGTTCAGTTTTGGTGGATTATACCTGTCCAGAAATGTGTCCATTTCATCCAGGTTGTCATATTTCTTGTCATATAGTTGTTTGTAATAATTTCTTACAATCCTTTGTATTTCTGAAGTATCAGTTGTGATTTCTCCTCTGTTAGTTCAGATTCTGATTATTTGGGTCCTCTCTCTCTTTTTCTTTTTTCTTTTTTAAAAATTTTATTGTTGTTGTATTACGTCCTTCCCCTTTCTGCTCCCCTCTGTCCCCCTCCCCACCCACCCATTCCCCCCAAAGTCAATTCCACCTGTTGTCCAAGTCCATGGTTCCTTTATACTAGGTTCTTGTCTAAGCTGCTCCCCTTCCTTGCCTCTGCCTCCCCACTCCCACCAACCCCTTTTCTCCTGACCACTGAAGGCCTATTCACTGTATTCATATATTTAGTTCTGTTTTACTTGTTGTTAGTTTTGTTCATTATTGTCCTGTAATGGGTGAGATCATATGATATTTGTCCTTCACTGACTGGCTTATTTCACTAAACATAATACTCTCCAGTTCCATCTATGTTGTTGCAAAGGGTACAAGTTCCTTCTTTCGTTCTGCTACATAGAATTCCATTGTGTAAATGTACCAAAGTTTTTTTGATCCAATTATCCACTGATGGACACTTAGGCTGTTTCCAGCACTTGGCTATTGTAAATAGTGCTGCTATGAACATAGGTGTACATAGGTTATTCTGAATTGGTGTTTCAGGGTTCTTTGGGTATAGTCCAAGTAGTGGAATTGCTGGATCAAAAGGCAGTTCCATTTTCAGTTTTGTAAGGAAACCCCATACTGTTTTCCACAGTGGCTGCACCAGCCTACATTCCCACCAACAGTGAATGACGGTTCCCTTTGCCCCACATCCTTGCCAAGACTTGTTGTTTGTTGATTTGTTGATGATTGCCATTTTGACAGGTGTGAGGTGGTATCTTCATGTAGTTTTAATTTGCATCTCTCTGATGACTAGGGATGTTGAGCATTCTTTCACATGCCTCTGGGCCCTTTGTATATCTTCCTCAGTGAGTTGTCTGTTCAGGTCCTTTGCCCATTTTTCAATTGGGCTGTCTGTCTCCCTGGTGTTGAGTCGTGTTAATTCTTTATATATTTTGGAGATCAGACCCTTGTCTGAGGTATCATTGGCAATCATGTTTTCCCATACAGTTGGTTCCCTTTGAATTTTGTTGGTGTTTTCTTTAGCTGAACAGAAACTTTTCAATTTGATATAGTCTCATTTGTTGATTCGTTCTTTGATTTCCTTTGCCCTTGGTGAAGTATCAGTAAACTTATTTTTGCATAGGATATCCGAAAGTTTACTGCCTATATTTTTCTCCAGGACCTTTATGGTGGCACTGTTTATGTTTAAATCCTTTATCCATCTTGAGTTTATTTTGGTGTATGGTGTAAGTTGGTGGTGTAGTTTTATCTTTTTGCATGTTGCTGTCCAGTTCTCCCAACACCATTTGTTGAAGAGACTGTTTTTACTCCATTGGATGTTCCTTCCCCCTTTGTCAAATATGAATTGACCATAGAGTCCTGGGTTAATTTCTGGGCTCTCTATTCTGTTCCATTGATCTATATGTCTATTCTTATGCCAGTACCATGCTGTTTTGATG
>PVIW01017256.1:0-14532 GCA_004026585.1 Noctilio leporinus
ATAGCCAAGTGCTGGAAACAGCCTAAGTGCCCATCAGTGGATGATTGGATCAAAAAACTTTGGTACATTTACACAATGGAATTCTATAGAGCAGAAAGAAAGAAGGAACTTGTACCCTTTGCAACAACATGGATGGAACTGGAGAGTATTATGCTTAGTGAAATAAGCCAGTCAGTGAAGGACAAATATCATATGATCTAACCCATTACGGGACAATAATGAGCAAAACTAACAAGCAAAACAGTACCAAGTATATGAATACAAGGAATAGGACTTCAGTGGTCAGGGGGAACGGGGTTGTGGGGAGGGGGGAGGTAGAGGCAAAGAAGGGGAGCAGCTTAGACAAGAACCTAGTATAAAGGAACCATGGACATGGACAACAGGTGGGATTGACTTTGGGGGGAATGGGTGGTTGGGGAGGGGGATAGAGGGGAGCAAAAAGGGGATGGATGTACTACAACAACAATAAAATTTAAAAAAAAAAAACAAACCAGTCTTTAGAACATTATCTTTTCTTCAGTTGAAATAAATTGTCTTGGTTGGCACCATTCCAAGGACCAAAATAAAATTTACTTACCAAAAAAAAAAAAAAAAAAGATCTATGGTTCTCCTGTAAACTGCTGTCTGACCTCCAGCTGCTCTTCAAAAGATTTAGTAACTATTACGCACTTCTGTCCTCAGGAATCCCAGAACCTTGGGGGTCCAGAGAATTTCACTCCTCTAACTCAAAGATGTACTCAATCCATGTTCAACAGGAAGCCATTTCAGAAGCAAGATCCTCATCCCTATTCTCCCCAGAATGAGGAGTGAAAAATCTCAGGAGAATTGTTAGACGGAACAGGGTCTCAAGGTTTAAATGTTATTCTTGCTAAATGTTAGAAGATACTACAGTATTTTGCAAATCAGCTTTAAATAGCATGAGCTGGAAAGACCTAAACTGGATGAAAGAAACCAATAAGTAACTGAACAAATAGTGTATGTAAGTAATGACTACACCTCCCTTCCCAGAGAGTAACCTTTGGATGTGAATCCTATTGCCTTTACTTGATGCAAGTAAATAAAACTACCTTCCAACAACCACATCATATTCTTGAATAGAGCACCCCAAGTTGTGACCTCCTCGTGCTGGGTAGCAAAGGAAAAGGGAAGACACAAAAACCAAATGCAATTAGCAATCTTTGATTACATTAATAACAGGCATCAAAGTAACTGGAAGCAATCAGGAAAATCTGAACATGAACAAGAAATTAGATTTCTTATCATTTTAGTTGCTGAAATACTTGAAATCAATGAGAAGAATTTATCACTTTTAAGGTATGTGCAATAATACTGTGTGACTTTCATTTTGTCAGATTTGCCAGATTTCATCTTAGCAAATCTTAACTACTGACACATGTAATGATATGTATTATCTACATATATAGGTATCTATTATCCAGTTAAGTGGTATCTTCCTTGAATTCACCTTTTCTCAACATATCTTTCCACAGCTGATCTGGGACCCCTGCAGCTTCTTGCTCTGCCACAAATGAAACTTACTTATAACCAGACAATGCAACAGTTCCCAGGTTATGTTATTGGTCTTCATCAAGTTGCTCTCTCACAATAATTCTGTCCAATGTTCTAGTCATAAATCCAATGGAATCTTCATCTTTCTCTCATCCAGTATTGTAGATCAGCAATTTTCAATGGAAACGTCTCAAGAATTTTTTTTAAAACATTCAATACCTGTGTATTTAATTAGGGGCACTGACCTCTTCCCCTTTAAACTGTCAAATAAAAACTGACAGCCAACACAGTAACAGCCATCTGGTATGAATGAATCAAAATTATACCTACTATGTGTCATATCAGCAAAAAATATATTTTTGGCATGCTGCAAAATTTCAGTAATTATGTGTGCCATGAGATGAAAAAGGTTGAAAATAGCTGTTGTAGATTGCTCAATTCTCAAATTTTTTACCTCTGTTGGTAACACACTCTGAACACTCTTCTATGCTTATTTTGGCTACATCATATTCATCCTTGAAAACCAAGTTTAGATGTTACCTACCCAGTAGCTGTTTTGCCACCATCATTGTGTGTGGTATGTAATACCCTGGGCTTGCCTCTCCACAACAACATTCAAAACATTGTACTATTAATTACTTCTTGTCCTTGGAATAGATGTGAGCTTTTTGTGGGCTGAGTATCAGAATACTTTGAGTTAGAAGTATTTGGAAGACAGAGATGTTTTCTGAGTTCATCAATGAATTTTATAAAGATAAAGGGTGAAAAAACAGGCATAGTAAAGTTAAATAACTTGCTCAAGGTTGCAAAGCCAGTATGTTAATACTTAACCCTACATTTTCTGATTCTGAATTCCTTCAAATACCATTTTATACTCCATTGCCAACAATTTGTGAAGACTCTTGGCTTATAATATAAAAATACCTGGGAATGTGGAAATAAATTAGGAAAGAGTAATTTGTTTATCTGTGTAAGTATGAAATATAGTAGTTCTCAAGAGACAGGACTCTTGAGTAAATCAGGCCAGGATCAGAGCCAACATTTTGGACACTCGAGAACAAGTAGTATCTTTTTTAAAAAATCATCACCCAAGGATATGTTTATTGATTTTAGAGCGGGGGGCAAGGCAGGAGAGTGAGAAGGAGAGAAGCATCAATGTGATAGAAACATTAATCAGATGCCTCCTTGCATATGCCTCCCAATGGACATTGAACCCACAACTCAGGTATGTGCCCCAGCTGGGAATCAAACCTGTGACCCTTTGGTGGGATGGCCCAACTAACTGAGCCATACGGGCCAGGGCCACAACAAGTATCTTAAATATGGATGGTGTTTAAGAACCTTTTGTTTAGTGCATAAATACAAAACAAAAATAAACTTTACTCAATGGTTTCAGTGACTTGCCCTGGCTGGTGGCACAGTGGATAGGAGCCGGCCTGCAAACCCAAAGGTCGCTGGTTCAATTCCCCAGCCAGGGCACGTAACCAGGTTGCAAGCCAGGTCTGTAGCAGCTGCAAGCAGATGAAAGGCAACCACACACTGATGTTTCTCTCCCTCTCTGCCTCTCTCCCTTCCTCTCTTTCTAAAAATAATAAACTCTTTAAAAAAAATAGTTTCAGTGACTCAAAATAAGAAATGAACTTACAATGTTAATATCTCTTTCCAAAGTAAGAACTTATTCAGCCCCTGGTTGGTGACACAGTGGATAAAGCACCGGTCTGCAAACCCAAAAGTCAATGGTTCGATTCCCCAGCCAGCGGCCCATAACCAGGTCTCCAGCCAGGTCCATGGCTGGAGGCAGGTGAAAGACAACCATACTTGGTTGTCTCGCTCCCTCTCTTCCTGTCTCCCTTCCCCTCTCTCTAAAAATAATAATAAATGAAATTTAAAAAAACTATTTGGCGTTAATTAAGATACAAACACACAACATTACAAGATAAAACAAACCAATGAGATCCAAAAATCTGGTTGTTATGGACCTACTTGGGAATTTAGTTTATAGTTCAAAAACAGAAAAAGAAAGTTGTTTTCTTTCCCCCCTGGATAGATATTATTTATAAGTTGTCAGGCCAAATTCCAATTGCAAAAACCATGCACATTTTTTTTTCTTTCTTCCTGCATACAACCAATTGCCAAATACCAACAAAGTACATTTCCTATTAAAATTGTTTTAGGAGACAGATTATTGCTAAGGTAATAAGAATAATCAAGAGTTTAAATTTCCCAAAATAGATATGAAGAGGAAGTAAAAGTAAATTAAATTCAAGTATGTTAATGTATATTTGCTTTTTTAATTATCCAAAACACTAATTCAGCCATTTTTCCTTAAAATCAATTATACTTACTAAATGAGAATAGAAAATATTCACAACAGATATAAAACTAAAATACAATGATTAAAATATCAATAAACACCTCTAGTTCATAAACAAAACATCAAAATGTCCAAGTTGTTCAATAAAGATAAATTTGTATTAATATGTATTACTATGTACTAGTTATTATTACCTAACAAGAGATCACATTCCAAATGTCAATTAGTCAAATAAATGACACTTAAGAGAAATTAATTACGTGACATTTTTCTTAGATGAATAAAATAGGAAGACTTTCCTAATAAAGGTTATGGCAACTGATCATATTTTCTTCTACCATTTCTAAGAGGTACTTTCTTGTACCATTTCTAAGACATATTAATATATACTCCCGTTCTTTCTTATACGAAAGAAAAGTTAATTTACTGCCTTTTTAAAAGCATAAGTAGAGAACATATGAGTCACTGTCTTGGCTAACATCTTCAGGCAACTCGGAGCAATTACACACAGTGTACAATCATTCAGGTTTTACCCTTACTTAAAATAACTATTATTACTGTTAATTAATAATAAATCAACAGAGGTCCCACTGTTCCAGAAAGAAGCAAAGGAAATGATTATATTCTGATCAAACTTTACTAAAATTGGAAACTACTGGAAATTAACTGGGACATTCTGGAAAAGGCATTTACTACTGTAGTTCACTAACATTAACACAAAAACCAAATGATTGTATTTTTTTATGATGTTATAGTAGCTCATAAAATTTCCAAAAATATCTGGCTTATTTAGAGAGAATATGTTTTTTAGAGTATCTGACTTACCAAGCCTGGGTTTCTAAATAAAATTCTAATATGCACAACAAGTGGTTTGTTATAGAAATGTAATAAACCACCATAAAATACAGAAAAATTAAAATAAGCAGTAATAATATAAGCAGCATAACTATAAAATACTATTAAAAAATGCTGCACTTGAATTTCATTATTAGTTGCTTTAATAGTAACCAGGAAGACAAGTAGAGGAGAAAATGTTTCAAAAAATATTAAAAACCTGCAATTGGCTACAGGAAATTTCTTCCTAAATTATTAACATAATTATAGCAGACAAATTCCATTATACTAGATATAATTACATTCATTTTACCTGTGCAGAGATAATGTAACCATGTAAGTTTCCTTCCACTGAAATGCTGGCTATAAAATAATTCAAACTGTAAAAAAAAAAAAAATTTAGATTATTTTCAGTTACTATAATAGAACTTGCTTGGCTATTACTACACTAAAAGTTAAAAAATGTTCATGTTGTATAAGAAATTATAGCCATTCTGGTATACTATTCATTTTAAAGATGAGAAAGCACATCCACGTTAAGTCTCTAAACAATATCATACAGATAGTAGTACTCCAACTTTATTCACTTACAACCTTGTCTAGGTACTCTCTCTCCTCTAAAAGGCAGCCTTGCAAATATGACTTTTTGTACAAATTTGAAATGACATAGTGATTCAATGTAATTTTTGAAAGTTATCTCATTACTGAATAAAAACACCATCATATAAATTCCAATATAAAAATATAAGTCATACTTTTATTTCTATTTTATTTGCTAATGTAAACCTTGGCTGAAGGACAGGATGATTAGTATATTTGTGGTTACCTATAAAGTGATATCTATGATTTAACTTCATCATCCAGTCAAACACTAATACAAGGAAAGCTTTTGAGTACTTGTTTTTGCATCTTCTTTTGTTGGTATTATTGCAAAAAATTTAACATTCTTTTATTGTAACTTTGAAATATAAAAAATGCATTCATTGGATTCAATGTGTATTGTAGGACACCAGTCCAAAAAACAGAGTTTATGTCTTTTAAAGAGCTGTTACATAATATACAGAGAAAAATAATACTGAAATACCTCAATATAAACTTCAGGCCCTGGCTGGTGGCACAGTGGATAAGGTGCCGGCCTGTGAACCCAAAGGTCACTGGGTCAATTCCCCAGTCAGGGCACATAACCAGGTTGCAAGCCAGGTCTCCAGCCAGGTCCCCAGCTGGGGGCAGGTGAAAGGCAACCATACATTGATGTTTCTCCCCCTCTCTGCCTCTCTCCCTTTCCTCTCTCTAAAAATAATAAATAAAAAATATTTTTAAAAAGAATAACTTCCAATCAGATAAATAAAAAATTTTTAAAAACAGAAAAACTCAACTTTATTATAAAACTGGGTAATAAACAAATGCATCATGTCATATTCAAAATTGCAGGCACTTTTTTAGCTTGATGGGCCATATGTAATTTACCTAGAACTTTTATTCGTATATCAAACTTGAACTCCTATACATACTTTCAAAAAGAAGTTTAAATAAAGCAACTAGGAACACCTGACCTCTCAGCTGCACTATGCCCACTCTTTACAACAAAACTGATAACTGCCAACCAAAGGAATTAGTAAATTCTTTCAGCAGTTTATTCCAAGTTTGCCTAGTCCTCGGAAGCTCAAACTTGTTAAGCATGTTTTTTTCTCCAAGAGTGCAAAATTCTCGTCTAAGAGCAAGTCCACCAGTCCCTTTGCATAATAAATAAGAAATGACTGGCACCTGCAATACTTAAGATTTTCTTTCTGGTTCTAATGAATGTAAAGAGAAAAAGAAAAATGCCGCAAAAGGATACCAGTAGCATGCTTTGACTAATTAATAATCTCCAAGAATACCAATAAAATGCAATTACTACTATAAATCTAATTATGAAACATTCATAATGAATTTGTGGACAAAAGCAAAATAAAACATTTTTAAAACTGAGAAAACCAAAGTCTAAAATGCTCTTTACAAACTGTTTAAGTGCAAAACTAGCTTTAGGATAAATATTCAAAGATCTAAAAGCACATGTTTTACCTCTTTTTACTCCTAGCAACTGGAGTAAACTTTTATTGATGATAATATCGAGATACCAAAAAAACACCACACACACACACAAAAATACATTCCTTTATCCTTAAATTTAAAATCTGATTAGCTAGCAATAAAAAATCAGCTTCAAATATGAAAATTACAAATTTATCTGGTATTAAAAGGAGAAAAGCTGTGAAACCTTAACTATATCATTAATCATTTTCAAAGTTTACTAGGAAGAAAATATATCTGGACTAAACTTCAGCATCTTTTACATATCATTTGAGAGCATAATTAAAACTAAAAGGGTGCTTGCTTACTTCGGCAGCACATATACTAAAATTGGAACAATACAGAGAAGATTAGCATGGCCCCTGCGCAAGGATGACACGCAAATTCGTGAAGCGTTCCATATTTTTACGGATGTAATACAACAACAATAAAATTAAAAAAAAAAAAACAAAAAAAACTAAAAGGGACTTAAAATGCACAAATCCTACTTAATGAATTTGTTCATGTTTAATCGAGAGCTGCACTAATATACACTACTTTATAGTTCTTTAGTATTATTACTCAGGTTTGTGAATCAGGTAAACAAAAGAAATAAAATTTATTGATCTACTGCACAATATAAGTTACTTTTAATTAAAGCTAATTTCCAGTTTTAAGATACATATGTGTAAAACAAAAATAATTTTTGATCAACAGCTATATTTAAGATAAAAATAATAATGATCATTAAGATGAATTAACTTATCTGTGAAAAATATACATTATTAAGTAAACACAGATGGATTTTCACACTGATGTGATTGAAAACTACGATTAGGAAAAAATTATGAGGACAAGCTCCCTCTACTGGTAATTAAAGAAAATCCAAATAAAGAAAAAAGTATTCTTCAAAGTATAATTTTAATTTTATAGTAGGAAAGAAACCCACTTCCTATTCAAAAATGAGGAACTGAAACTTGGTTAAGGTCACACATCAATAAAGTTTATAGTATTAAAAAAGTATTAATTTCCCTAAAATGTGTCAAGTAAGTAGCACCTGGCCTTGGTATGCCCCCTCCCATTCACTAAGCAGTCCCAGGCCCAGCAACAGTGGTTCTAGGCCATGGCTCACAGCTTGGCGTATCCTGGGCACCTCCCAGCCCAGCACCAGTAGCGGCCGTCTGCAGATTGCTTTGGAGCTCATGCCAGATGACTCACAGAGCAGAACACAGATGGAGGCTGATACTGGCCTGCACTTTCCAGGAGGCCCAAGAGGCAGTGCATGAGGTATACAGCTTCCGACCAAGTCAAAGCACCATCCAACCACCTCCACAAGCAACACACTTAAGAGGCAGGTTCGGCAGGCACCAGTGCCCAGTTGAAATAAGTCAGCTTCATTGGTGGGCACCTGCACAGCTAATTGTTCACTCCAGTGGTCAGAGCCTGTCCTTACAGCTGATTGGCCTGGGGCGTTAATCCCTCCCACTGGCATGCCAACAACAATCCAGGTTCAACTACAGGAAGAGGGAGTACACAGCCCACAGACCATGGTGGAATGCCCAGCTTGGGTGAATGGGGAGGCAATGCCACTCAGCCCTAAAGGACACCTACTACATAAGGCTACTCTACCAAGCTTGAGGAGGTAGTAGTTCTGCCTAGTACACTGATACAAACACAGGGAGGATGCCATATTGAGAAGGCAAAGAAATATGGCCCAAATGAAAGAACAGAACAAAACTCCAGAAAAAGAACTAAACAAAATGGCAACAAGCAATCTACTAGATGCAGAATTGAAAACACTGGTAATAAGGATGACCAATGAACTTATGAAGACTAGATGAACTTAATGATAATTTCAACAAAGAAATAGGAAACATAAAAACAACTAGAAAACATAAAAAGAACCACTCAGAAGGAAGAATACATTAACTGAAATGAAGAACACATTACTGGGAATTAACAGTGAAGCTGATGAAGCAGAGGATCAAATCAGAGATTAAAAGGCTAAGGAAGCAGAAAACACAGATAAAGCACTTCCTAGACAACAAAAAGCTAAAGTACTTCATCACCATCAAACCAGTATTACATGAAATGTTAAAGGTCTTATTTTAGAAGAAGAAAACAAAAAGGTAAAAAAATTTCAATAACAAAATGGCAATACAGACTGGGGCAAAAGCTGTTTACAGTTATGAGTATGCAGAACACAAAGTTTATTCTTGTGTTATTTATTATTTTTTATTAATTATTCTTTTACTTTGCATATGAACAACTGTTAACCTTGCTTTAGCCCTATCCTTATGTATCTATCAACAATGGAATTAAAAAGTAATAATAATCAAGCCCTGGCTGGTGGCTCAGTGGATAAGGTGCCAGCCTGTGAACCCAAAGGTTGCTGGTTCGATTCCCAGCCAGGGCAACATAACCAGGTTGCAAGCCAGGTATCCAGCCAGATCCATAGCTGGAGGCAGGTGAAAGGCAACCATACATTGATGTTTCTCTCCCTCTCTGCCTCTCTCCCTTCCCCTTCTCTCTGGAAATAATAAATAAAATCTTTAAAAAAAAAAAAAAAGTAATAATAATCAAACATGTAAACCAAAAACAGACAGAAAGCACATTTTGATGGTTACCAGATGGGAGGGGGTTGATAGGATGTGTGAGAAACGTGCAGGGATTAAGGAGTACAAAACTGAACCAGAGACATGGAAAAAAGGAACAGAATGATGGTGACCAGAGGGGAAGGGGGAGGGGGAGGGGGAGAGGTCAGGAGCGAAGGGGTAGGGTTTAGTCAAGAAGCTAATGTGAAAGATCCATGGACATGGACAATAGGTGGGGACTGACTGTGGGAGAGGGGAGGGGATAGACAGGGCAGAGCAATGGGGGGAAAAATGAAACAACAATAAACTGATAAAAATTAATAAATAAATAAGTACAAATTAATAGTTAACAGAATAGTCACAGGGATATAAACTATAGCATAGGAAATATACTCAATAATATTGTAATAGAGAGATCAAAGATGGTGACAGAGTAGAGAGCAGTGCTGATGGTGTTCTCAAGTACCAGAGCAGATGGAGGACAGCATAGGGAGCAAGAGACGTCTTCAGGTCCCTAAGACTTGGAGCGGTCAGCATCTGGACTCCGGGGAGCACAGCCCAGAGGCAGTGGAGACCTACAGGACAGCAGGTGAGACAGTTCCAAACCAGGCGGCCAGTGGGCCGAGGTCGGCTCTGGGCAGTGGCGGCTCAACCCAGAGGGGCGTGTTTGACTGAAGCCAGCGCCAAGTTCCCTGGCGACTAGAACTCTGAACAGTGAAGTGTGGGCAGCAAGGGCAAACCCTGTAGGGAACGAGGAATTGAACTCCTGCAGGGGAGGGACTGTGTGAGAGTCTCGCTCCAGCAACAGGGAGAGGAATCTCCTTACTGGGATAGAGGCAGAGGAGAAGAGTCCTGCAGGGAGATGGAGCCGGGGAGCAGGGAAGTGCACCGGCTGGGGAGGTGAGAGGGCCTAAAACGGTGCTGCTGGGCCACCAGGGAAACAGCAGCTTTAAAGCCCTTACAAGGGGGGAGGCCCAGCCCTACACACCAACACAGGCCCCCAGCCTCCTGCGGAAACTCCAAACTGCCAGTCAGGAACTTGTAGCTGGTGCAACAGACCCGCCCGTTGCCAGGGACAAAGGCCGCAAACCCACTGGGAGGGGCGCATCACAGAGGCGGGGTAAAGGACTCCTGGGAGAACTGGTCGGATTAGAGGTTTGGTTCTTGCCCGGGGGAGCTAGACAGGGTTGGCAGAACCTGGTCACTGTTGGCAGATGGGGGCTGCCTCCTCCGGGAGCTGCGGAGACAGGGCCAGTCATCACAGGAACCAGTGAGGTTCCAGGCTGCCCTGCAGGGGTGCCAGGTGCCCATCACAGGCAGGAACCTCTGCCAGGAGTTGGAGGGGGCACCCTGCGGGCCCCAGAACACCGGCAGCCCTAAAACCCAGCTAGGCTACTGAGGCCCAGCCTACCTGGGGGCTGACACTCAGAATCAGCCCTGACTGTGACAATCAGAGGCCCTGCCACTCCAAGACCAGCTAGACTGTAAGACTGCAGAGACCTGACCAAGAAAAAGAGGCACCCTCAGGAAATGGATTGCTGTTAATCTCATGTACCTGAGCTATACCGAGAGCTACATGAACTATTAATCCCCAACACATCCTTTTCAAAAGTTACTTCTCACATATTTTTAACCACCCCCCCATTTCAATCCACCTCAATACCCAAGACCCTCCCCCTGCTCTTGATTGAAAGTCTACTCATTCTCTGGCTACAACGCATTCCCACTCCTCAATCTAAGTATTCCTCCCCTCCCCAGCCACCTACACCCTTTCTTTATTCTTTTCTTTCTTCCTTTTCCCTTCCTTTTTTTTTTTTTTTTTTTCTTTTCTTTTCTTCCTGTTAAAGCCCACAGGTCCTGGGCTCCACCTGGACCAATCAGAGACCATAAAAGGTGAACAGACACCTAAACCCTTTCCTCATTAATATTGTTTTTTCTTTTTCTTGTTATTTTTTCTTTTTTCGTTTTTTAATTTTTTTTTGTCTCTCTGCTATAAGCCCACAGGTCCCAGCTCAACCTGGACCAATCAGGGATCATTAAGGGTGAACAGCCTTCTAAACCCTCTAAGTTTATCATATATACATACATATGTGTGTGTGTATATATATACACACACACACACACACATCCACCCCACCCCCCAGCAAAAAGCCCTCGGATCCTGGCTCCATTTGGACCAATCAGGGATTATTGGCCATCTAACCCCTTTCTTCCTATTATTTCTCCCCCCACCTTTTTCTTTTTTTTTTTTTTCCTGCCTTTTTTTCTTTCTTTTCTTTTTTTCCTGCTAAAAGCCCACTGGTCCAGAATACAACCAGACAGCCCAAATAAAGGACACACCAAAAACAATAAGTAGAGAAAATCTGGGAGACTGCAACATTGAACTCCACAAATCTCGTATCACAGAATGGTGCTCAACTAAGGCAAGGAAGCAAAGCAGATTAATCCAAGGAAAAAACAAAAAAATAAAAAGCAAGCAACAACAGACACTGAAAATGGGGGAAAAAGAATCCGTCCATCACCAAAAGGAAAGGAAGAATAACCAGAAAGACCACAAAATGAAACACAGGCACCTGAACTATCAGATAAGGAATTCAAAAGAATGATGATAGAGAAGCTCAGTAAGCTCAGCCACATCAAAGACAACTATAAACAACTCCAGGAGAACTACAAAGAACTCCAGGGAAGTTACAAGGAACTTACTGAGAGCTACAACAGCATGAAAAAGGACATAGAAACTATCAATAACTGCCAGGAGGAAATGAAAAATACAATTTCTGAATTGAAGAATACAGTAGAAGGAATCAACAGTAGGCTAGAGGAAGCAGAGGACCGGATCAGCGAGTGGGAGGATAATGTAGACAAATACTCCAAGACAGTACAAGAGAATCAAAAAAGGCTGAACAAGACTGAAGAGGGGTTAAGAGAGCTGCAGGAAAACATGAAACATAACAACATCTGTATCACAGGGATACCAGAAGGAAACGAGAAACATGGAATGGAAAACCTGTTCAAAAAAGTCATGAGAGAAAATTTCCCTAACATGATGAGTGGAAACATTAATCCAGTTCAGGAAGCACAGCGGGTCCCAATGAAGATCAACCCAAACAGACCAACACCAAGGCACATTATTATTAAAATGGCGAATTTCAAAGACAAAGAGAGAATCCTAAAAGCATCAAGAGAGAAACAACAAATAACATACAAAGGGGCTCCAATAAGGCTATCAAATGATTATTCAACAGAAACAATTCAAGCCAGAAGGGAATGGCAGAAAGTATTTCAAGTAATGGGAAACAAAGGCCTGCAACCAAGAATACTCTACCCAGCAAGGCTCTCATTCAAGATAGAAGGAGAAATAAGGAGCTTCCCAGACAAAAAAAAATGACTAAAAGAAAATATCTCTACCAAACCAGCATTGCAAGAAATGCTAAAGGGTCTGCTATAAAAATAAGTGAACAAATAAAATGAAGAAACAGAGAAAGCCAAAGAGGAATACAGACACAAATGGCGAAAATGGCAATGAATAAGTATCAATCAATAATCACCTTAAATGTAAACGGATTAAATGCACCAGTCAAAAGACATAGGGGAGCCGAATGGATAAGACAACATGACCCACATATATGCTGTCTTCAAGAGACCCACCTCAGAACAAAAGATTGGCACAGATTGAGAATGAAGGGATGGAAAAACATATATCAAGCAAATGCACACAAAAAAAAAGCTGGAGTAGCCATACTGATTTCAGATAAAATAGATTTTACAATGAAGGCAATAAAAAGGGACAAAGATGGACATTTCATAATACTTAGGGGAACAATCCATCAAGAAGAAATAACTCTAGCAAACATATATGCACCCACAATAGGAGCTCCTAAATATATAAGGAAAATCTTGGAGGACTTTAAGAAAGACATAGACAGCAACACACTAATAGGAGGGGATTTTAATTCCCCACTATCAACAATGGACAGATCTTCCAAACAAAAAATCCCTAAAGATGTGGTGGCATTGAACAACTCTCCAGAGGAAATGGACCTAACTGATGTATACAGGGTCTTTTACCCCAAAGAAGCAAAATACACATTCTTTTCAAATGCACATGGATCATTCTCTAAGATAGACCATATGGTATGTCACAAGACAAGCCTCCACAAATACAGGAAACCTGAAATCATACAAAGTATCTTCTCAGATCACAATGGCTTGAAACTAGAAAGCAAACTCAAGGGAAAAAACAAAAATTATCTAACTCATGGAGACTGAATAACATGCTTTTAAGCAATGAAGGGGTCAACAATGAGATCAAAGATGAAATCAAAAAGTTCCTGGAAACAAATGACAATGAACACACAACAGCCCAAAACCTATGGGATACAGCAAAGGCAGTTCTCAGAGGGAAATTTATAGCAGTATAGGCCTTTCAAAAAAGGTTACAAGAAGTTTATAAAAACGACCTAACCGCAAGGCTGCAAGAACTAAAGGAGCAACAACAAACAAAGCCTAGAGCAAGTAGAAGGAAGGAAATCATCAAGATCAGAGCAGAACTAAATAACTCAGAGATTCAAACTAAAATTTGAAGAATCAACAGGTCCAGGAGCTGGTTCTTTGAAAGAATAAACAAAATTGACAAGCCTTTATCCAGACTCATCAAGAAGAAGAAAGAGAGGACCCAAATAAACAGAATCGGAACTGAAAGAGGGGAAATCACAACTGATACCTCAGAAATACAAAAGATAGTAAGAAATTACTACAAACAACTCTATGACAAAAAATATGACAACCTGGATGAAATGGACACATTTCTGGAAAGGTATAATCTACCAAAACTGAAGCAGAAAGCCTGAATAGGCCAGTAACAACTAGTAAAATTAAAGAAGTCATCCAAAATCTCCCAAAGCACAAAAGCCCTGGACCAGATGGCTACACAGGTGAATTTTACCAAACATTTAAAGAAGAACTAACTCCTATCCTTCTCAACATATACCAAAAAATACAGGAAGAGGGAAGACTCCCAAACTCTTTCTATAAGGCCAATATTATTCTAATCCCAAAACCAGGGCAAGACACAACTAAGAAAGAAAGCTACAGGCCAATATCTCTGATGAACATAGATGCTAAAATTCTCAACAAAATATTGGCCAATCGGATTCAGCAGTATGTTACAAAGATCATACACCATGATCAAGTGGGCTTCATCCCAGGGATGCAAGGATGGTACAACATTCG
>PVIW01017257.1:0-14528 GCA_004026585.1 Noctilio leporinus
TTAAAAAACTAAAAATGGAACTGCCTTTTGATCCAGCAATTCCACTACTTGGACTATACCCAAAGAATCCTGAAACACCAATTCATAAGAACCTATGCACACCTATGTTCATAGCGGCACTATTTACAATAGCCAAGTGCTGGAAACAGCCTAAGTGCCCATCAGTGGATGATTGGATCAAAAAACTTTGGTACATTTAATTACAAATTTTAAATATATGATTAGTGAGTGGCATGGCAAGAACACCAGACTAAGAATCTGCTAGTCTCTCATCAGAGTCTATTTGAAGGGCCCCCACAGTCCTGGAATGTCCCCAGATCCACTCACTCTGAAAATCATGACCAGGGCAACAGCCAGAGAGGTCCGTGGCTGAAGGCAAGTGAAAGGCAACCATACATTGATGTTTCTCTGTTTCTCTCCTTCTCTGCCTCTCTCCCTTCCATTCTTTCTGGAAATAATAAATAAAATCTTTTAAAAAAAAAACAACAAAACTCCACACTAAGAATCAAAACCCTGTTCTCTAAATCCTGGCTTTGCCATTAGAAACATGTAGCACATTTAATCTTATGTTTTATTTTCCTCATTTGAGATGTGGAAGTCATTAACTTGACCATTAATTCAAGATGCATGAGGTGCCAATTACCAGAGGCATTAGCTCTGGATGCCAAGTGGGAGAGGGACTTATTATAATAACAATAAGCTTGTATTGAGCTTCTTCTATGTCCCAATCACTATAAACATCAGTGACTTGAGTCACAGGAACCCAAAGGAGCTCAACTCCGGAATAAGACTGAGTCCCAATCCCATCTGCCAGTTTCCAGACAGACAACCTTGGGGAAACCAGTAATATTTCTGAAACTCATTTTCCTTATATATTTAGAAACATCGAGTTGTTTCTCCAAAGTCACATGAATGGAAAATGACAGAGACATAATTGAAATGCAATCATGTACTTGGAGGACCACAATGTAGAAGTGTATTGGCCACAAATAAAACATTATAATGCTGTTCAACTTTGTTCCTTTATTTTTCCTTTTATTCCTTGAATGTCCCCAAATGTTATAATAAATATCTTAGACATTATCTTGCAGTTAGAGGAGAGGTGGTAGAATATTTTGAGTAGGGAAGGGGCATGATTATGGTAATTTACCAGAATATTGAGAAAATTTAAGAAGCACCTATATATAAACATAATGCATTTGTGTAAAGCATTACCATTCTATTTATAGGTGATCACAAAAAGAAAAGATCCAAACACTATTTCTTACATTGATGTTGGAGTATTTTATCCGATATATGATATCCTATGGGGGTAAAGTAAGACTGCTCCCCTATTGTTCAGAGATAATAGAGGAGGAAACTTTCTAGATGTCAGTCATACTGGAAGAAACATCCAGGAAAGGAAGCTAAAAATTGGAATGAGCCTTAACCAGTGGCCAGCAGTAAACCCTTCTTGTCTCTTGGCATCTCTTTCTTCAGCCTAGATTCTAAGAAGTGCTTGAGAACTGTCTACATTGGTATGAAAAATGATCTCTGCCAAGGGAGGCAGCCAGTCCTTCTAATTTGAGAATTCTTTCTCCAGTGCCAGCCTTGGAATATATCAATGTGATGAAGTTACAGCCAAATATGTGAAGAGCATAAATAAGGTTAATTTTGTTGTTTTAAAAAGAGGGACCCATTATATTGTGTTTATAAAGCAAATATAAATCAACTATGACACTTAAGTTCAAGATCTGGTCCTTCACAATCAACAGGAATATGTATCAATATAATATCAAAGTAGTTAATCTTTTAAAAGATTTTTATTTATTATTTTTCAGAGAGAGGGGGAGGGAGAGAAGAAGAGAGGGAGAGAGACATCAGTGTATGGTTGCCTTTCACCTGCCTCCAGCCTTGAACTTGGCTAAAGACCTGGCTTGCAACCTACTTATGTTGCCCTGACTGGGATCAAAGTAGTTAATTTATTGACAAAATATAACAGTATTATGTTGAACTTGGTTATAATTCCTTGTACATGTAATTTCTGATTTCTGAACTTAATTTTTTAGAGTTCATGGCTGAGCTGTGATTAATATGAAATGTCAGCATGTAGTGATCACAGCTTTTTCTAAATCCAGGAGATGGGTTCATAAAAGGTTTATGATCCATCAAAATACTTTGAGTCTACAGAATGAAAATAATGTAGGCAAGCTATTGTTCAGGGAAACGCTTTGCATGTTCTTCATACCTAATCAGTTCAGTTACTCACTTTAGGCTGTAACAGAGCCTCCCAATTAGAATGCTTCAAGTGTGTGTTTTTGGAATGTCACATAATCTTTTCAAACTCGCCTGTCTTCCATTTATGAAAAATCCCTCTTTCTCCTGGATTAGGAAGGTGGTTCACTTTCTTAAATGCAGCAGCCTCCTCTTCCAAGACAGACCTTCGCCCCCATTTTAACTTTCCTGGGTGGGTCTGGGGAGGTGCTTGGTTTTAATTCCGTGAAATCTGCGGATATACTCTTTACCCTGGAACAGGCTCTTAGCTCAAAATGTATTTCTTTAGAAAGGTTCAGAGAAGAAGTAGAGAGGGGAAAAGGCACAATCCGCTATAAAGTCATGTATTTAAGCAGTGTCTTCCAAGCACCACTCAATGACATGGAGCTAACCTGCAGAGATTAAGATTCTAATGTGCCACGCTACCACTTGGCTTCTTAATCAAGGGTTGCGCAAGAGTGAGCCTGTGGTTTCCAAGCCCTGGGATTTCACAATTATTGAAGGAGTTTGTGGAGAAATAGAGGAAATAGAAAGAACAAGGTATTTCCTCTGAAGAAAGGAGAATTGATACAGTGCTGGAGTGGAAATTGTACTGAAAGTCCATGCTGTTGGCAAAGCTGTGATTAGGGAGGCCAGACCCTGTAGAAAGCACTTCCGTCAGACTTTGTTGATAAAGATTGGGGCCATAATTTATCAGAGGCTCTTTTATAAAAATTTAATTTATTGTTGTTCTATTACATTTGTCCCATCCACCATCCCCATTCCCATGATCAATCCCTACCCTGTTGTCCACCTCCATGGATCATTTATACTAGTTTCTTGGCTAAACCCTTCCCCTTCTTCCCCGCTTCTCCCCTCCGTATCAGAGTCTCTTAAGTGCATCATTTGCTCTGGGTTTTAAAAACTGCAATTAATGCCAAATTTTACTCCTTCTGGAAATACTGTAGGAAAACTCCTTTATTGAACCATACAGGTTGAATGTATATGGCTAAACCATAATTGAATTTGTGACAATGCAGGGTCATTTTTGACTCAAAAAAAAAATCACAGATTGACAGAATAAAGAGGCCTTGGGAGGCCACCCAGGCAGATCCCCATTCCATCTGCTCTTTGAATGGAATTAGTTACATTTCTGTACTTACATACTCCCCCACACTGCAAGCAACATCAGGGTAGGGAATCTTGTCTTAGTCATCTTTATATTATCAGTGAGCTTAATTAACATGAACTTTTATTGAAAAACTATGATACAAAAATGTGTAAAATAATTTAGAACTGACTGACTATCTGTTCGGTACATATTTAAGTGTAGAGGTGATGGTGGTAGTTGGTGGTGATGGTGGTGATGTAGATGTGTGTTGAGGGTGGGAGGCTTGTGAATCAGATTGGATTTTTTTTATTATTATTATTACTGCCTAGCTCTGGAGAGATCAGTCTGGTAATAATTTGCTTCATCCAAGTTCAGAGGCAGTAAGCTTTGCTTCATCATCAGTTCTTCATTCTCAGTAATATCTTTCTATATATCCAGGCCTCCCACTCTATTTCAAGAGGCTTTTGTGTGTCCCAGTGGGGGTTGTCTACCCAGGCATACGAAAGGCAGTCTTCTTTCCTAGTACTCAGCCCCTTCATGTAATCACTACTGTGGAAGGTTCTCAAAGATTCTGGAGCAGAGCTGGGTGGCTTTCTTAGGGCCTCTCCTAACTTTCTCCACTCATGCCCACTTCATCTTTCACTCCCCTCAGCCTGGAGACTCCTTTCTGGCCTTACAATCAGAAAGGATTTTTTGTTTTTTTTTTTCTTATTCATCACACCTCCTTAGTGTTCTCCTGAAGCCTGAAAAGCCAAAACTTTGTATCTCTACAGTGCTATCTCTTTTCTGAGGAAATAAATAAAGAATGCCAAACTGGCTGAATGGGGGAAAAGGCAAGGAGTAGAAGAACAAGTGGGGGAAAGTATTACATATGAATTAATACTTATACTACTCTTAAAATTGAATTTCCTGCCACATTAGTCACAAAACAGCCCATTTATTTATGGATTTAAGGAAAGAATCAGAAGATAGCTTTTCATATTTCCAATATGGGTACAGGATGTGATCTCTACATGCACGCCACAAATATCAAGTCCTCTCTCTATGTCCATTGGCTTTACCTTATTTTCAGGACTTCTTCATTTAGCAAGTGTGAAAACACAATTCAAAACAATTTATTAAAACTATGTTATATTACACATCTTAGAAATGCAAGATAACTTATAGAATACTTCATATCTTGATCCAATCACTCAAACATTACTCTTAGGGTTCTTTTCATCTCTTGCCATCCTTCAGTAGATCTTGGCTTCATTATTCATTCAGACTTTCTCCAGCAAGCTGAAGATGACTGCCAGTAGCGCACACCCACATCTCATAGGTTGCCAACTCCAGTAGAAAGAGGCCATCTTCCACACTCATTCCAAAAGTGAAATTTCAAAGAGAAGTTTATAAGCCTCACTAGGATTACCTGCAGATGAAAAGGAAAAATGGTTGGAAAAATGTTCTAAAACTGTTTAAAAACAACAACAACAACAACAACAACAACAAAAACTGGAGTTACTACAAAGCACTTTACTTGCTTTGTTGTCTTCTTATTGTTAAAAATAATAACCCAATGCTTATCAAATTGCAAGGCTATGCTTAATTACTAGCAGCCAGAATATTGTAGGATAGCAGAGTACAGGTTTGAATAAAATAAAAAAAATTAATGATGCCAGTGTGAATCACACATACTACAGGTTAGTATTATTTCACATATATGTATTTTATACTGTGGGATGCAGTAGGTAGAAAACAGGGGAATGGGTGGGTGGGGAGGGGGACAGAGGAGAGCAAAAAAGGGATGGATGTAATACAACAACAATAAAATTTTAAAAAAAAGAAAACAAAACAAATAAAACCCAAAAGAAACAAAAACCTTTCAAGTACATTGTTAATTCACCTAGCAGTGAGGCTTTTAAGCACACTCTTAATTATTTGGAAGATAAAAATTAATTCCACTAGCTCTTGGAAAGATTAAATATTTCCATTAAGAAATCAAATTTGCTTTCCTTATTTAAAGACTTTATATAAAGATGTTTCTAAAGGCTTTGGTCTTTAAAAAATAATGAGACAAAAAATTCCTATGGCCCTTACACTAAGTACCCAAGGTTTGAATGTTCTGGATTTGGTACAGTAAACTCAGAAACTAGAACCTCAGAGGCAGTCCACCTAGCTGGCTATGGAACAACTTAAGTGGCATACTTTATCTAATGACTAAGCACCATCGTACTTGGATGTGTTTCAGAAGATAAGACAGCAATCTGCAAAGATTCAGAAAAACTATGCTAAGTTTCCAAGAATCAAAGATTTTTTTTTTTTGAGGGCTAAATTATTTTACAGTAACGCACTAGCCTGGGATAAAAGATTTTAATCATTCTATGTCTGCATAAAATGTTATAGTTTCATAATTACCAGGTAAAGATAAACTGGTAACTTGAAATGGCCAAAATCCTAGGAAACATGCTACAAATACAAACTAAAAATAGAAACTATATTCCTAATAGTAAAGATTAATAGACAATTTGTGTTGCCATTGTTAAGGCAATAACAATGAATGACAGTTCTGAAGCCAGGAGCTTTAGCAAATAAGTATGCATGTGGGATAGGGAGGCTGGGGACAGGGGTATTATTCTAAAGAGAATAGCATGTGTGAAGGCTCAGAAATGAGAGAGAATGAGGCATACAAGTTACTTCAATTGATTCTGTGTGGTTGAGAAGATAGTACAAGAGGAAGTGATGGCATGTTAGGCTGGAAATGTGGAGCATATAAAGCCACTGGTTTTATCCCAAGAGCAATGGAGAGCCAATGAAAAGTTGGAAGCAGAGGAGCTTTACAATCATGTCCTTTCTAAAATAGCACTAGCTGCAACGTGACTAAGGAAGTAAAGAGAGACTGTCAGGGAGGTGGAAAGACCAATTAATTAGGAGGCTGTTATAATCCAGGAGAGGGTTAATAGTGCATTGAACTAGGAAAGACATATGGAAATAGAAGAGTACAGAGAGAGAGGTGTTAACAGGTTGAATTAACAGACCTTGGGTGACTTGTTAGCATCTAGATGAATGAAGGAGCTACATAAAAGATAGCACCCTATTTCTGACCTGGGCAACTGCAAGTAAAGTGGTTCAAATCACAGGAAAGGAAATTCAGGAGGAGAAGGTTTTGGGTAAGAGGTAATTGATTTAGTTTTGAAAAAAGTTGGTAATAAATATATCTATGGGAGTAATCTATTTGACTCTGTAAATTTCATTGAAAAATCTCATGCTGTACACTTAGCTACTCTTAGGTAGAACTGTTTCTTGATTTGGGGGTTCATGTGTCTACCCTTACTACAGACTAATTGTTAATGAATATCATCTGCCTAAATCAGTAATAAAAACCTTACCTTTTAAACAATCTTCAAAGAAAATTGCATAGTAATAATACATTGTTAATATTCCTGAGTGCATAGAGATCTCAAACATAGTTCATGGATGAAAGAATCCAGTAAAGGGATCAGAACAAACCATGGAAGCAGGACAAGCTGCTGCTACGTATATTCTTTTAAATAGGCTGAATAAAAATTCTTCCAGAAGCCTTCCTAGAATAAACAATGAGAGAAAGCATCTAAGTACATTTTATTCTTACAATATTAGCTACTGGTCACCAGACTTAATATAAAGTAACTCCTAACTTCACGTTGTTTATGTCACATTGTTATAGGTTCTGTGACTTTAAGCAAAACAACTTAAAATCAGTTCTACCATAGGCTAATTAATGTAAACAAGAATTAAGTTCTGAAGGCCTGACACCAATATTATAATGAAATGATGCTCTTCAAAGACCTGCCATATTAGAAATGCCAATATCTTATGCATGGAGTGAGGAGCAACTTTCTGACATCATATGTGGGGGTAACATCAAGTGAGGAGCCAACAGTCTTTACCTTGCAAGAATTCACACCCTGTTAAAGGTGGGAAGGGCATGCCCTGGCCAGGGGGCTCAGTTGGTTGGAGCACTGTCTCATGCACCAAAAAGTTGCATGAGACAGGATTTAATTCCTGATTTGGGGTACATCCTTAGGTTTTGGTTCAACCCCTGGTCAGGGGTAGTTGTTGTGGGGGAGGCAACTGGTTGATATTTCTCACCTTGATATTTCTTTCTTAAAAATTCAATGGACATATCCTCAGGTGAGGAATAAAAGAGAAAAAAGAAAAAAAAAAAAAGCTGGGAGAGGACTTTCCAGTTGAAATACATGTTATCCATAAGGGAGCAGAAATCTTGCAAGACTAGTGAACCTGGGAGTCAATCTGGCATGATTTCTGAGTTTCACCTAGACTAACTCAATTCATGGAATGCAGGATGAGCAAACACAGAAAAAAGCCACTATCACAACATGAAATGATTCTGAATCTATAGATACATTAAAGGCATCGATCCTCCAGCCATTTGCAGCTATGTGGCCCTTGGAACATAGTATATAACTGTTAGCAGTGAATCCTTTCCCAAGTATGAAATTATGCTGAAATTATACCAGGTCTATAAAAGCTATCAATATTAAATATTTTCATCTATCCTGGGATTTAGCATAGAGGAAGCATCTTAAATAATACTTACAAATTGTAGGCCAAAGTGAAAACTTAGCAACATTTTAGATCATTATAAAGAGAAACACTTGTGATTCATTTTAGCTTGTGGAAGAGGAAAAATTTCCAATTATTATGTGAACTCCTAAAGAGAGTAAAAATTCAGTCTCTGAAAATAAACTGTACCTTATGTAGGAAGGATTGAAATACAAAAAATCATGTCTAAGTCTTGGTTGTTCAGTGCTTTATTCCTTTCTGTCAACAAGCACAAGTCTTCTCTTTCAACCACATGACACTTAAAAAACTGACTATGCGTTACCTTAAACTCAAATAAGCAATTTGATATGACAATTGCAGGTAGGTTTTTGACTGGTTGACTGGTCAACCCCGGGATTTTCCTGAACACTCTCTCCTTTGTGATGATCCCACCTCCAGGTCAATCAGGAATAGGAACCCAAGGCTGGTACTCTACTGACCTAGTCCCTGAACCAGATAAATGAACTAGTATCCTTAAAGTGCTCAGCATTATAGTTTCTCCTGAACTTGAAATTGCCTTTAAACTGGCTCCGGGACTAATACCCAGCTAATCTGTGATTGCCTACCTAAAATCCAACAAAGAAGGCAGAATAAAATCAGTTACTGGCTGAAATTCAGCTAGCATGAATCAGAACGGTGGTAACGTCCTGCAGGCAAGCAAGGGAAAATGTAAAGGAGAGGTGGGCAGTAAGATGAGTATCCAAAGAGCAGGAATTTCAGTCCTGTCTCTATTCTGAGATACATTTCCTTAATCCCTTAGAGATGGCTAGTAAAGCAAAAGAAAGACTAGATCAAAGGAAAAGGAAAATATAACATAAAGATAGCTTACAGGAGAAAGCCAACTTCTGTATGTGTGTGGGGGGTGTGTGCACACAAACACACACACGCACATACCTATCAGTTAAAAGAGTTAGGTCTTTTTTGACTGTAGAAATCAGAAAACTAATGTTTCAACAACAAAAAATTCCTACGATATCTTACAGAATCAGGAAATATTTTGACTCCTTTCAATCTTAATTCCAAATTCCCAGAGGAAGAATGAAGATCAATAAACTGCATCTAGTAAGTGGAAGGACTTAGTAGGCACCATGTGAATGGTGGTCCAGGAGTACAGGGAGGCACGGAGGCACATCCTAGAAAATGGCACTGGACAAAATATGTCTGCCACAATATATCATAAATATTTAAACAGGCTTTTCAACACCATTAGGCCTTCTGAACTGCAACAGTCAGACCCAGGATGGAAAATACCTCAGTTAGCCTTGGCAGAGAGAGAGGCCCATCATCTCTACCAACTGATAGTAGGTCATGGTTTTCTTCTCCCAGGCAATCCTATCATGAAGACCATTCCACTCACCTGCACCACTGACTGGCATTGAAGCACAATATAAAGAAAGTGTCTTCAGAATGAGGAATAGGAACTGGCTTGTGGGCACAGCAAGGCCAGAAAATCCCAGTTTGAAATAGGACCTACAAGAATCAAAGTGAAGGAAGGGCATGAAGGGAAAAGCATTGCAGATGAGAATGGGAGGGATTTGGCAGGGGGACAGAGAGGTTCCTCCAAAACTTTTCAGGCATTTATATTTCAAAGAAGTTGGTGATATGTCATCTAAAGACATCAAGAATTAGGTTCTTGCATTGCTACATAAGTATTGTGGGGACTAAACAACTATATTTCACCAGTAGCTGCCAGACCAGCTAGAACTGTCACATGGGAATCTAACTTAAGTATTACCTAAAGATACAGGGCTGACTTTACTTTAGAATGCAGTGTTATCTTACATGTTCATTTTATGAACTTTCTTCTTTGTAGTCTTCCTCATATGCTCTCTTTTTAAGGGGTTAAGTTTTCCTTAGTGATGCTTACATTTATTTCTCTCTTAAAGCAACAAATGATCCTAACTTCATTTCTAGGTAAGAGACCTGCAACTATGGTGGCACCATCCTGTGGTAACTGCCATAAATGATGGATAAGTTCCTAGGTTTTCACATTTCAGTACATGACTGGAGCCCCACACAAACACAATAAAGTAAAAAATAAAATTTTGTGGTGACTAAATGTATTTTTTTTATGAACCAATGTTTAATGTAAGTACAAACATTAAGCCAACATCATGGTGTTTTTATTTTATTTAATTGCTGATACTGCAACAGTTATGTTTTCTCCTTCAAAACATGCATAGAATCAACAGTACTATGGATTAAATAGTTTTCTGGCTAAGAAACATTTACATTACTGTTTATACAAATATTAAATATTAAGTTTTAATTAACATACTAATGATGTTGAATTTTGGAACACAATTGAGGATGCCATTACTTTCACTTGGTGTAACAGACCCTTCCTCCTTCTCCTCTTTTCTCCTCTTTCTCTTATTTTTCAATTTTTGTGTCTGTGTTTGAAGGGCTCACATATATGGAAGAGAAAGGCTCTTGTTCCACAAATGTACCTTGAAATTTGATTCTTGCTGAAAAATGGACCTTGTTTCACAAATGATATTTGGATCCAATGGCAGGTGTGTTTAAGTATTTTGTTTCAAAATTTTGAATGAAAATGAAAGATTCTTTATAAAATAATACATTTTCTTGGCACAGCTAAACACCTGGATTCAGAACAGATTGAATTCATGGTTTAACTTTAAAAATTAGCTTTGTGTTTTCCTGTCAAAAATATGAAAAAAGTTCAGTAAATGGATTGCACATAAGCCTCTATGTCTGGGGAAAACCCAAACAGATGGCCTTTGAAATATGTGTTAGTAAGACACACAATAGGAATCTGAAGGATGAATATAAAAAATTTCCAAAATTATTCAAATTTACCACATTAGTGTACTCTTGCTATTTCCAAAGAACTCTTATGACAATTTCAAGGTCCTCTGACCAAGCCATTCCATTTCTACACTTTTTTTCTAAGAAAATATTTATAAATTTTACAAGATACAATGTTCATCATGATATGGTTTATAATAACAAAATCAAAAGCAATCTAAATATTTAAAAGTGGAAAATAGGATACATAAATTATAATAGTTCAATAGAAGTCTATACAAGCACAAATAATTATGTAGTTCTATATGAATGTTATTTATGTGAAATTGCATTTTTGATATATGAATAAGTAAAAATAATTCCAAAGAACTGTAGAATATGATCCAAATTATGTTTAAAACTCACACATAAGTAGTTCCCTGTATATACATATGAGAAAAATAATTTGGAAAAATAACCCACAAAACTATCACAATCAACGTAAGAAGAAAAAAAATCTTTCTAGAGACTCTGCTGTCTCTCTTAGTCATTGTCATGTAATATTTGACAGGTCTTTTTACAAAGAGATTCAACTTTACCATTCCCTTCTAAAATTCATAGATGTGAAGAATTAACATACATAAACTAATGATTACTTAAGGAAAATTATGATGGAAAAGGTGATTGTAAGATTTTCTACCCTTGCTATGGGAAATATACAACCTTATACTGTCTATAATTATATAGAAAATAATTTTTTTTAAAGACTTCATTTTCATAGAGCAGTTTTAGATTCACAACAAAATTGGAAACAAGGTACAAATATTTCTCATATACCCTTATCCTCACACATGCATAACCTCCTTCACTACACATATCACTCATCAGAGTGGTATAATGAGATGTGTTGACACATCATAATTACTCAAAGTCCATAGTTTTCTTTAGAGTTCACTCTTTTAAAAAATATTTCATTTATTTATTTTTAGAGAGACAGAAAAGAAGGGATAGAGGGAGAGAAACATCAGATCTGTGAGAGAAATATCAATTGGTTGCCTCTTGAATGCCTCTAACTGGGGACGTGGACTGCAACCCAGGCAAGTGCCCTGACTGGGAATCGAATCAGCAACCTTTCAGTTTGTAGGCTGGTGCTCAATCCACTGAGCCACACTCTTGATGTACATTCTGTGGGTTTGGACAACTATATAATGACAAGTATCCATCATTATAATTATGCAGTGTATTTTCACTGCACTAAAAATCCTCTGCACTGTGCCTATTCATCCTACCTCCATTCCAGCCCCATTCCACCCTCAGCAATTACTAATCTTTTCTGTTTTTTCAGGTAGTAACAGATTTTAGGGTTTTTTACATTAATTTATTGTTATTGTATTACATTTACCTTATTCCCCACCCCCCATTGCTCTCCTCTGTCCCAGCCTCCTTATCCCCTCTCCCGCAGACAATCCCCACATGTTGTCCATATCCATGGGTCATTTATACTAGATCTTTGACTAAGCTGTTCCCCTTCTTTGCCCCATTCCCCCACTCCTCCTCCCCTCTGCACACTATCAGTCTGTTACTTGTTCCATGCCTCTGGTTCCATTTTGCTCATTTGTTTGTTTTGTTCATTAGTATCCTGTATTAGGTGAGATCACATAGTATTTGTCTTTTGCTGCCTGGCTTATTTTATTAAGCATAATACTCTCCAGTTCCATCCAGGCTGTCATAAAAGGCAAAAATTCCTTCTTCCTTTCTGCTGTGTAGTATTCCACTGTGTAAGTGTACCAAAACATTTTTATCCATTCATTCACTAATGGCCATTTAGGCTGTTTCCAGTACTTAGCTATAGTAAATAGTGCTGCTATGAACATAGGGGAGCATCGGTTCTTCTGAACTGGTGTTTTAGGATTCGTAGGGTATAATCCTAGCAGTGGAATAGCTAGATCAAAAGGCAATTCTATTTTTAATTTTTTGAAGAAAGTTCATACTGTCTTTCATAGTGACTGCACCAGTCTGTATTTCTGCAAGCAGTGCACCAAGGTTCCCTTTTCTCCACATCCTAGCCAGAACTTATTGTTTGTTGATTTGTTAATGATAGCCATTCTGACAAGTGTGAAGTGATATCTCATTGCGGGTTTAATTTGCATCTCTCTGATGGCTTCTTTCATATGTCTCTGGGCCCTTTGTCTCTCCTCCTTGGAGAAGTATCTGTTCAGGTCCTCTGCCCATTTTTAAGTTGGGTTGTCAGTCTTCCTAGTGTTGAGTCGCATAAGTCCTTTATATATTTTAGAGATCAAACCCTTGTCTGAGGTATCATTGGCAAATATGTTTTCCCATACAGTTGGTTCTCTTTTAATTTTGCTGATGTTTTCTTTAGATGAGCAGGAAGAAACTTTTTAGTTTGATGTAGTCTCATTTATTTGTTCCTTTATTTCCCTTGCCCTAGGAGAAATATCAGTGAAAAAATTGCTGCATGGGGACTAATCTTTTTATTGTCTTCATAGTTTTGCCCTTTCCAGAATGCCATGTAGTGGAACCATACAATAGGTATCCTTCAGATTTCCTTCTTTTACTAAGTAATATGCATTTAAGCTTCCTTCATATCCTTTCATGAATAGATAGCTCATTTCTTTTTAGCACTGAATTGTATTCCATTGTCTGCACATGCCCCAGTTTCTTTACCCATTCACCTACTGGAGGATACCTTTGCTGTTTCCATATTTAGATAGTTATGAATAAAGTTGCCATAAACATCCATATGCAGGTTTTTGTTTGAACATAAAACTTCAGCTTTTGGGGGGTAAATACCAAAGAGAAAGATTGCTGGATTATATCATAAACATATGTTTAGATTTGTAAAAAAAAAAAAAAAAAACCTGCCAAACTATCTTCCAAAGTACCATTTTGTCCTTTCACTGGCAATAAATAATAGTTCCTATTGCTCTACACCCTGAACAGCATTTGATGTTGTCAGTGTACAGATTTTGGGCATTCTTACAGATATATAGTTGTATCTCACTGTTTTTCTAATTTGTATTTTTCTGATACTATTTGATGTGGAGCAACTTTTTTTCATATGCTTATTTGCCATCTACATGTCTTTTTTTGAGATGTTGGTTAAGTTCTTTAGCCCAAATTTTAATCAGGTTGGTTTTGTTTTCTTAAGTGTCATTGATAGAAAGCAGGCTGACAACTGTTGGGGGATGGGAGTGGGCTGAATGGATGAAAGAATTAATCAAAAATGAAAAAAAGAAAAAATTAAAAATGAGTTATTTTTTTGTGAATCCTTTATCAGATGTGTCATTTGCAAAACTTTTCTGCCAGTCTGCAGCTTGTCTTCTAATTCTCCTGACATTATCTTTCACAGAGCTAAAGTTAATTTTTTTAAATTTTTATTATTGTTGTATTACATCCATCCCCTTTTTACTCCCCTCTGTCCCCCTCCCCACCCAACCATTCCCCCCAAAGTCAATCCCACCTGTTGTCCATGTCCATGGTTCCTTCATACTAGGTTCTTGTCTAAGCTACTGCCCTTTCATGCCTCTGCCTCCCCACTCCCCCCAACCTCTTTCCCCCTGACCACTGAAGACCTATTCATTGTATTCATATATTTGGTTCTGTTTTGCTTATTGTTAGCTTTGCTCATTATTGTCCCATAATGGGTGAGATCATATGATATTTGTCCTTCACTGACTGGCTTATTTCACTAAGCATAATACTCTCCAGTTCCATCCATGTTGTTGCAAAGGGTACAAGTTCCTTCTTTCTTTCTGCTATATAGAATTCCATTGTGTAAATGTACCAAAGATTTTTGATCCAATCATCCACTGATGGGCACTTAGGCTGTTTC
>PVIW01017258.1:0-14527 GCA_004026585.1 Noctilio leporinus
CATCCCTACCACAAGGCCCCAAGTAAGCACTAAACTGCTTTTTGTCAGTTTGTATTTTCTAATATTTTATACAGAAAATTTGTATTTTCTAAAATTTTATGTAAATGGAATCATACAAGAGCTCTTTTTTCCTGCCTTTTTCATTCATCATAATTATCTGGAAATTCAATCATGTTGCTACCCATACCTATAACTTCTTCTTGTTTTTTTTTTTTTTTGTTTGTTTGTTTTTTAGATTTTATTTATTTTTTTTAGAAGGGGGAAGGGAGAGAGGCAAAGAGAGACAGAGGCATCAATGTATGTGGTTGACTTTCACCTACCTCCAGCCATGGACGGGGCTGGAAACCTGGCCTGCAACCGGGTATGTGCCCTGGTTGGAAATGGAATCAGAGACCTTTAGGCTGGTAGGCCGGCGCCTTATGCACTGTGCCACCAGCCAGGTCTGATTTTTCCTTTTTGATTCTTGAGTAGCATTTCAGCGTATCTATACTGGCATTGTTTCAAGTCTAAGGCAATTACAAATAAATTTTCAATGAACATTCTGTACATATCTTTGTGGATATCTAGTTCTTTTTCTCTCATGTAAAATACCCAGGAATGGAATGATTTTAAAATGTGATATGTCGACAGGGGAGCCAAAAGGGGATGGATGTAATACAACAACAATAAAATTTTTTTAAAAATGTGATATGTTTTAACTTTTTAAAAACTGACAAACTATATTCAAAATCACCAGTTGATTTTGGTAGATTGTACATTTTCACCACAGTGTGAGAGACCTCTAATTGTTTCACATCCTTGACAAGGCTTGATGTGGTCAGTCTTTTTCATTTTAACCTGTCCAATGAGATGCAGGAGCATCTTGTGCATTTAATTTGCTTTTCTATAATAGCTGATAATGTCGATCACATTTTAAATTTTTAATAGCTATAATTTATTCATTTTCATGCCCTATTCTTTCTTATTCTATGAATATACCACAATTTATTTGTCTATTTCCCCACTAATGAAAGTTGGGTTGGAATTTTTTGTTGTTTAAAAAAATATTTTTTTAGGCAAAGAATGGGAGCGATTTAGTGAAGGAACTAGCATGGAAAACCATGGACATGGACAACAAGTAGGACTAACTTTGTCGGGGAGTAGGTGGGTGGGGAAGGGGACAGAGGGGAGTAAAAAGAGGATGGATGCAATACAATAACAATAAAATAAAAAAATTAAAATTAAAAAATATTAAATTTATAACAATAAATAAATGAACATGATTTTTAAAAAAGGAAAGAGAAGAGAATTTAAATTATCTATGAGATTCAGACAAATATGATGGGGAAGCTGATGGCAATTGGGAGAACTGTGTGAGGTCTCAAGTTGCTTATTTGAAGGGGACTGAGGTGTTATTGTTCTATGAACGATGTTTTTTTTTATGTTGTATCTTCTTCAATAAATGTCTCTATTTTTCATATTAAATGGCTGGATAAGTTCTGGACTATTGTTGTTAGTTTATAATCAGGTTATAATAACTAAGAGATGTAATAAATTTAACTATTAATAGTAGGTGAGCAAGTTAAATAATACAAGCTTACTCTCATGTTCATGTACAGTGTTTGTGTATGAGCACATATAAAATTTTAAATTGAAATATAAAAGCAAGTTTCAGATAAATAGACAGATATGACCCTACCTATGTAAGAAAATTGGGTAGATATTTCTTCATTTTTAAAAAAATTTTTATAGACAGCAACATTGTTTATTTCTTTTTTTACTGTTGTTTGGGTACATATTTCTATAAACATCCTTATAATAGAAAAATAGATGTAACTGTCAAGAAACTCAAACTGTCAAAATGGGCCATTAAAGGTTGAAAAGGAGATGAAATGGAGGTGGCCAGACCCAGTTTTAAGTTTAGGTTTTGCACTATAAACTAATATAATATTTTGAGTTTTACACAATGAGAAAAAACATCTGTTGTATTTGTTCATAATATTAGAAATATTAAATCATTAATTTAAAGATTAAATTAATATCCCCCTTTTTGCCTCCCTTTTAAAATTTCCTTCCCCCAAATAATCCTAAGTGTGTATGACACAAAGAAGGAACAAAGAAATTCCATAATTTTCTTAAGGACAAATAACTTAGTTTGTGAAACTTATTTACATTTTTGAGAGGTTGGAAGCATCTGTATGATATGATACACAGAGCATGGGCACTTTCCAGAGTCCACAAGAAGGAAATCTTGAGGACAACTTAAAGGTGGTTCTCACCTCTTTTAGTGAGACCTACATACAAAGCAACATTTGATTAAAACAGAGTTGTGGCAAATTCTCATTTCCTTTCTCCTTCATTGAAGGTTCACAACTGTGAGTATTAGTTTCCTGGAAAACTTTTTGTTTGTTTGTTTCCATCCTTCAATAACATATATGCTTCTTGCTCATCTTCTTGACTCCCTTTATTCTTTCTTTCTTGATTTCCTCATTGTCTTCTCCTGACTTCTTTTCCACATATCCCATTTGCTTTTCTTGTGCTGCTGTTTCTTGTTCAGTGGCTCCTTTAAATGTTGCTGCTTCTCTTCCTACCAGGGAGATACTGCACAGGTGCAGCACCATTAGCCCACTGTGGGTCTCTCACGATGCAGTAGTACACAGCAGAGTCTCTCAGGGTAACCTGGGGCAGGATCAAAGTACTGGACTTTCTGGCTGCTGGGATATTCAGAAGGGCCGTTCCTTTGGTCACATTGACTTTTAAACCATGAATCACATACTCTGGACCATGGTGTGGAATCTGTCGATACCAAAGTATGTACTCATTTCCACTGATTGTGGCGTGGTTACAGGGCAGGTGCACAGCTTCCCCTTCAGTCCTCTCCATTGCATCTGGCTGTGTGGACTTAGCCTCACATGTAACACCTGAGGGAGGGAGAAACAATAGATTAGCTCTGGAATGTCAAACTTGGGTGAAAGAGCACTCCTAATTCCACTCTGTGGCAATACTCACTTCATGAGCATTTTCATGTGTGTTGCATAGGACAAGAGAAATATTACTGGCATTTCTTGTTGAGCTATCAGCAGGCCAAAGATCAATTGCTGTATTCCATAACCTTTGGGCTCTATGAACCCAATGCACATTGGAGCCTCAGAGCTGTGTGACTCAGGGGAACTCCTGTGAGTAGTGGCTGTGAAAGACTTATCACAATGATGCCCAGATTCTCTCAAGAAACACATAGACACATGGAAACACATGGACGCATTTTCCCCCAGCAGTCTGGTAAAGTACAGTGGGAGAAGTAGAAGCAGTAGGTACCTGAATTTTGCCTTTAGCCATGAAAGCCATCCTTTCTCAGACCCAGGTCACTTACCCAAAGTTAGGAAAATGTTATTCCTATCACTGGTCTCATGGTTCAAGTGCACACTGGGTGCCAGGCTTCAGAGCTCAGAATCTGTGTCTGATCCTAGGTTTGGGGAGGTTCCAGTGACCACAGAGCAGCCACTAGCACAGCCTCAAGCAGGAAGCTTTCAATTGGGTGTTCCCCAGGCAAGCACCAGTGACAGACAAAGCAGTCTCTGGGTGGGGTTTACTCCCTCTCACAGAGTTAAACATACACTTAGAAGGTAGGAAAGAATGTTTTTCCAACGTCTACTCGTAATTCAGAGTTTTCACTGAGATCATTTATTTATAAATAGTCTGTGCTTGAATGAGCCTGAATAGTAAGATCATCCACATGAAGATTAATCCTCCCTCATTTGTAGTACATGGCAAACCCAACATTGAACTGGTATGACATATCCTTTCATCCAAGTCACCTATGTTGAATCTAGGGTTGAAAGTGGAAAAGAGAATTTGTATCCATATTTTCAGACATAGCAAGTTAGTCTCAGAAGCAGTAATACATAATATAACTTCCACACGTATAATCTTATTTTTCTAGTAAAAAAAATTACCATAAGATCATTAAAAGTCCAAAGACACTGTGGAAGAAAATATTTGCAACATATATAACTAAAATAATTTTTTAGTTGTATATTATACCTGAGCTTAGTCTGACAGGATGAGATACAATTAGAATCCAGGCTAGAAGCCAGGCTGTACTCAGTTCTCCCACATTGGCAGGACATTCTCCTGATGGACAATGTTGGGTGCCTCTGGTCTTGATACAGAACCAGTACCTTGAATGGTTATTTCTATTCCACTGATCTCCATTCTCTTACCTAGTGGTGGCATGCATTAAAGACACGGGGAAGTAACTCAGAGAAGGAAGAGGTGGGAAGAGAAGACTTAGAAAGGGAAATGAAACAAAGATAAGGGAAATGGAAACAGACATAAAGGGATTCCTCTGATTATTCTCAAAAGTGGTGTCTATTTACAAAATGGTATAGAATACATGAAACTTATTCATCTCTGCTACAGGAACTGAGCTCATTATTTCACTATAGGGACAAATATTTGCCCATTTAACATTAATCACCTCACTTTTCTCCTCCCATAAATGGTCAGTAAGCTCTTTGCTTCTGCATTTGGGAAAAGGCTCCTTCATGTCCCTGAGGCTGTGCACAAGCTCAATGCAAGTTTATGAAGCATAAGGAAACAAAGGGGAAGAAAATAAGGTGTTTCATAGCTCAATGATAAGCTCCCCTCACCCTGGAGGACCTTCAATTCACAGCTGCAACTGTGCATATGAACTCCTTTACTTAGAACAGGGACTCAAGTCAACAATCTTTCAAGGTTTGTTTCCTGTCTCAGGATGGTATGTATCTCATGTGTGCTACCTCCCTCTAGTGGCAAGGCTCAGTGAGGAGCTTCCTTCCAGGAGGTACTAAAGCAGTGATTTTTAACTGGTGTGCCCCTCTTTTCCCTTATATTGTGAAATTTAAAAGTGACAACAACCAACACAACAATATCTGTATCATGTAAATAGATCAATATTATATCTATTTTTCATCAGTTCTGCAAATAATATATATTGTTCTGTACTGCCTACTTTTAGTAATTAGTTTATGTGTGCCATGAGATGGAAGAGATTGAAAATCGGTGCTGTAGGAACTGAATTATTTTCAGTCATTTGGAGATTTTCAATTTATTGCTGTGACCTTTTCCTTACAGAAATTGTCTATAAATCCCATTCAATTGAATTTGTTTACTTTCCTTAGGATCTTGTTTTTCCATGATTGACAGCTGTTCTGAGGGCACATTCATTACTGCTTATCATAGGATTGGACAGAGCCTAAGCACTTAATAGTTCTTTGTTGGGTGAATGTAGTCATTAATATTTATTAGGAGAAGTCATGTGGAATGGTTCTTTAAATTATTTTAAATAGAAGCTTCTAATTTTTTGGACAATAGAACAGAAGTATCCAGCTATGAAGATCAATGCAAGATTAGATGTGTGGGCAAAATTCAGATAGATAGCACACTAACTTTTTTCCCCCCTACTTCAAAAACCAAAATTGACAAATCTAGTACAGGGAAACTTGGTTAGGAGAACATGGTGGCTTGTGGCATGGTGTCATAGAGTTGTGCCAGCTTAAAGTGAAAACAGTAATTCAAGGCTGATGTAAATACATCCATGACAGAAGTATTAGGATTGCTAAAAGAAACATGAAAGATCAGAGTCATTATGTTGTTTAGGTACATAATGCAAAATTAAGACCAACACATAGGTTTTTATCTAGTGTTCATTGTTGTAGAATTCATACAGTTGGAACAATCCAGACTGAGTCTCCTCAAAAACTGAACATTGTGGAATTTTTGGTCTTGTTTATTTATTTTTATATAATAAACTCATTATTATATAATCCACATATTATATAGTTCACCCTTTTAAAGTGTACAATTCAATAGTTTTAGGTACATTGATAGAGTTGTGTAATCATCACCACAATGAATTTTAGAACATTTCATGAGGCTAGAAAAGCACCTGTTGCAATGAACAGTCACTCACCATTTCCTTCCAAGAAACTCTTTCCAGGAAACCACTGTTTTACTTTGTCTTTGTCTTAGCCTATTTGAGATGCTGTAACAAATTACCACAGACTGAGTATCTTATAAATAATAGAAATTAATTTCTCCTAGTTCTGGAGACTGGGGAGTCTAAGACCAAAGCACCAGCAGATATGGTGTCTATTGAATGTACACTTTCTGCTCATATAGGTGGTGCCTTGTTGTTATGTGCCCATGTGGTTGAAGGGGAAAAGGATTCCTCTGGACCTGGTTTTGTTAGAGCACTAATCGTAAAAGCCTCAATTTTTAGTGGCATCATTTTTCATGTTTGTTACACAGCTAATATAGTTTGGGGTCTACACAAATATGCACACTGTTTCTGTAGATTTTCTCATTCTGCATATTTTTTTAAGCCAAGAGCTAATATATATTTGAAATGGTACTGAAATGAAAAAATATTAACTTCATCTTCTAAAAATGTCCATCATATTAAAAAGTTATTTGGAGACAGAAAGGTTTAGCATAATCATCATATTTTGAAATGTGAACCAAATGAAAATGTTACTTTGAGATTTCCACACTACATTTTGTTTTGGGATGACCTCTCCTGGCTGAGTTGTTCATTATATTATAGTTTTCTCCTTTTACTGTTTTTGGTATTAAGAATATAGCTATCATTCTTCTTCTGAGCTGTATAATATTAATACAATTTATCCTAAAGTATAAAAATAGAAAGTTAAAGTGCCAAATACAGGAAGTTCATTCTAATCATTAAGTTCGTATCATTCTCATCATTTAATTCTTATCCAGGATTTGGGAACACTCTGGGTTTTAGTCATACTTGAAATTCAAATGAAAAAAATAAAAGTCATCTTAATAGGCCAGTGTACATTTTCAAAGAAGAACAAAATGTAAATAAATATATTTCAATAATCAAACATGACTAATATTTCTTTTAAAGGTACTGGTTTCTGCTCCTCCCTATCTCCAATTCCTAACTAAGTTGAAAAAAAAAAACTAAGAATATATTTCTAAAATAACAACTTTTCTATTCTTAAACTGTATTAACCTAATGGCTGCATGTGCATGAGGCTTGATGCAAGGCAAATGTTTCATATTCACCCATCATAATTAAAGTGTACAGAATGATGAAATACACAACCCAGGAAATACCCTGGAAATCGAAGCCTTCAATCAGTGGCTACAATATACTTTATAAAAAGTTTATTTCACATTTTGTTCAGCTGCATTGAAGCTGTGTGATGTCTGTTTTGATGGCAGGACCCCCTGAGGGACGATGATGTTGGCACTAAGGGTGGAGAGGGATTCAAGGTGAAGGTCCGGGGCTTGCCCTGGTCTTGCTCAGCAGATGAAGTGCAGCGTTTTGTGTTTTTTTTTTTTTTTTTTTAATGCAAAATTCAAAGTAGGGCTCAAGGTATTCATTTCATCTACACCAGAGAAGGCAGACCAAGTGGCGAGGCTTTTCTTGAACATGAATCAGGAGAGGATGTCAAATTGGCCCTGAAAAAATGACAGAGAAACTATGGGACACAGGTATATTGAAGTATTCAAGTTAAACAACGTTGGAATGGATTGGGTGTTGAAGAATACTGGTCCAAATAGTCCTGACATGGCCAATGATGGCTTTGTGCGGCTTAGAGGACTCTCCTTTCGATTTAGCAAGGAAGAAATTGTTCATTTCTTCTCAGGGTTGGAAATTGTGCCAAGTGGGATAAGATTGCCAGTGGACTTCCAGGGGAAGAGTACGGAAGAGGCCTTTGTGCAGTTTCCTTCACAGAAAATAGCTGAAAAGGCTCTAAAAAACACAAGGAAAGAATAGGGCACAGGTATATCAAGCTCTTTAAGAGTAGTTGAGCTGAAGTTAGAACTCACTATGATCCACCATGAAAGCTAGTGGCCATGCAGCAGCCAGGTCCCTATGACAGGCCCTGGGCTGGCAGAGGGTATAACAGCATTGGCAGGGGAGCTGGCTTTGAAAGGATGAGACGTGGTGCTTATGGTGGAGGTTATGGAGGCTATGATAATTATAGTGGCTATCATGATGGCTATGGTTTTGGGTCAGATAGATTTGGAAGAGACATCAATTATTGTTTTTCAGGAATGTCTGACCCCAGATATGGGGATGGTGACTCTACTTTCCAGAGCACAACTGGGCACTGCGTACACAGGCGGGGATTGCCTTACAGAGCTACTGAGAATGACATTTGCACCTTTTTTTCACCTCTCAACCCTGTGAAAATACGTATTGAAATTGGTCCTGATGGCAGAGTAACTGGGGAAGCAGATATCGAGTTTGCAACTCATGAAGATGCTGTGGCAGCTATGTCAAAAGACAAAGCAAAGATGCAGCACAGATATGTGGAACTCTTCTTAAATTGTACAGCAGGAGCAAGCGGTGGTGCTTATGGGAGCCAAATGATGGGAAGCATGGGCTTGTCAAACCAGTCCAGTTATGGTGGCCCAGCCAGCCAGCAGCTCAGTGGTGGTTATGGAGGGGGCTATGGTGGCCAAAGCAGCATGGGTGCATATGACCAAGTTTTACAGGAAAACTCCAGTGATTTTCAATCAAACATTGCACAGACAGCCAAAGAGCAGTGGCCAGCAGCTACTACAGCAGTGGAAGCCATGCATCTGTGGGAGTGAACGCAATGGGAGGGATGTCTAGCATGTCCAGTATGAGTGATGGATGGGGAATGTAATTGATCCTATCACTGACTCTTGGTCAACATTACTTTAATGAAAAAACCAAAACTTATATTGAACTGTTTTGCAATACCAGCTTGTGATTTAAGCTTTAAGTGGAAATCAGGATTGTTTTAAAGATGCAAGGTTCAGTATTTTGAAAACAAACATCATTTAGGTTGTAACAACTAAGCTGAGTAAATGAGAAACAATTTTTAGCTTTCCTCAAGTTAGTTATATTGTAGGATGTACTTAAGCAGTAAGTGTATTTAGGTTAAAGCAGTTGAATTATGTTAAATGTTGCACTTATACCACATTACATTGAACTGTTTGGAAGCATGTTGAAAGACATGCATTTGTTGTGTGAAACTCAATCTAGGAGCTATCTTTACAATTATAAATGAAACATTTGACATATTTGTTAATTCTAGTTTCATTAAATAACTTCAAGTCATGTAAGTTTAAGTTTTTCTTTTTTTTAAGTTAATGGGGATAAATTGAGATACAATACAAATAATTTAGGATTTTGGTCTTGGTATTCAAAAGAAATTCCAAGGCCTTGATTTAAATTTTTCATTGTATTGTGATTTCCTGTTAGGTGTATTGCGTTAAGTGAAACTTGTCAAATATATCTTTTAAAAACTAAAAAAAAAAAAAAAAAAAAAAATGTATTTTTTGAAAAGTGGATGTTAGATCTATAGCGCCAGACCTTGAGATAGAAATTGCTCTGGCTGGTGGCACATGCTCTGGCTAGTGGCACAGTGGATAAGGTCCTGGCCTGCGAACCCAAAGGTCCAAACCAGGGTACAGAATGAGGTTGCAAGCCAGATCTCCAGCCAGGTCTGTGTCTGGGGGCAGGTGAAAGGCAACCATACATTGATGTCTATCTCCCTCTTTGCCTCTCTCCTTTCCCCTTGCTCTAAAAATAATAATTAAAATCTTAAAAAAAACAGAAAGAAAGAAATAGAAACTTGACCAAATTAATTTGCTCAGGGTATAGTTAGGTATTTATGTAAATATTAATGCCAAACTTTACACTTCCACTATTTGTTTAAATCTATTAAATTGACATGAAATAATAAAAATATATCACATATTAGGAGCATTGTTTTGTGGGAAAAAAAACTATATCATGTTTTTTCCCAGTCCATCACAAACTTGGACTGCCATTTACTGCCTTCACTAACTTTTATTGTGAGAAAAGCAAAACAAATACTGTATTTGGGAAACTATCTCAAAGTCGTTACTGGTTCCTTATATATTATTATATATTATTATGTACCAGATCTTTAGCGAACCATAGAAAGTCATTTTCAATACTTACTCTTATTAATATGTACACACTGGAATAACAACATTAATATTAACATATAGGCACAGGTGCATCAGTACATCCCAGGATCTTGTAAACAGAGATAAGACTACTTCACATGGGATGAATTCTGGAAAACACTGAACTTTTTCTAAATGGGAAACATGCGTATTTTTAAACTTAAAAATATTCTAGATTCCAGTCTTAACACCTTACTCACTCAGCACCAAGTCAATGAATAGAAAGAAAGTCATTCTAAGATTGCTGCAGGAAACCTTAGGAGAGTTTAACCCTTTCTGAACAGAGAAGCCCTTCATGCATTTCCTCTCCAGATCCCAGTAAGCACGTACAAAGCAATGCACAAGAAGGGCTAGACCCTTCCTGGTCTGTCTAACCACATGAAAACATGTGACTCTTTAAAAGGTGGGATAAAACACACAGATAAACATATGGAACCGCATAATTTTCCCGAACTCTTGAGAAATCTGTTCATTGCCACATGACTGATGTTTTGCACTGACTGTCCCAAAATCCTAGACTGCAGAATCTCAAACTGCCAAAGAATGTGAGCAATTTCAGTGACAATATCGGACCCACCATGTCCATTTTAATAAGCAAATAGTAAACGGTCTTTACCTTGTTGGCGTGGGTTGGAGGAGGCTTAAAGACAAGGTCATAGGTGACCAAACCACCAGAGGTTCCGTTCATTCCCAAATATGTGTTCGTTTAAGTTGAAGCCATAAATAAAAATAGAACTTACTTCTTCCACGGTCGTTACTTTTTGGTCACTGATGTACCCAAGGTAAATGCCCTGAAGTCCCTCTACACAAACATACTCCCCCGAAGTGGAGGAGTAACTCCCAAGAAGCTGTCACCTGCACAAATCACTCTAAACAAGCAGCTGCCAACCCCTCTCCATGACCAGGCAGAACTTTCCAGATACATCACCAGCGACAACACCCTGCGCCCGCACCAGGGGCCTAGGGGTGTGGGGTTGGGACTTCTGCTGCTGCAGTAGCTGGCTGCAAGTGCGTGGCACTGGGAAATGCGCACCAACCCGAATGGCGAGCCCCTCGAATGCCCAGCGGAGCGGGGACCAGCCGGGGACACATCACTGCAGCACCAACACTGCGCGAGCCCGCGGGAGGGTACTTCCTAAACCAGGAGGGCGCCTTCCAGCCTCTGCAGAGCGCGCAGCCTAAGAACCTGAGCCACAGTGCTGCCCTGCAGCCGCTGGCCACTCAGCCCGCCTCCTTTGCCTCCTGGCTCCTGGCGCTCCCTCATTGTGCATATTTCTTATACATGGAATTCTACAATATGAAGCTGGATGTTTTCATTTAGCATGGTGCACTTTGGGCTCATTCACCCATGTTGTACCATGTATGAGCACTGCATTACTTTTTATTGCCTAGTTATATCTCATTGTGTGGATATATCGTATTTCATTTATCAGTTGAGGCAAATATGGGTTGCTTCCACTCTGGTTAAGAATATTTATGGACAGGTTTTTATGCACAGGTATGTTCTTTTCTCTGTGGTATATAGGTAGGAGTGGAATTGCGGGGTCATTTAATAACTGTATGTTTCATGGTTTGAAGTACTTTCAGACAATTTTCCATTGTGGCTACACCATTTTACACATTCATAAAAGTGTAAGAACGGGCTGCATTTCTTTTATCCTTAGCAATTCTGTTTATTTCCTGTCTTTTGATTAAGCATGTTGGTGGCTATAGTTGTGAAGTGGTATTTTATTGTATTTTTCAAGGACAAGTGATGTTTGCTGTATATACCTTTTATCAGAATGAGGAAGTCATCTCAATTCTGATTTGTTATGAAATTGTTGTTTTATTATGGTTAACTAGTTAGGATACATTTTTTTTTTTTAAAGATTTTATTTCATTATTTTTAGAAAGAGGGGAAGGGAGAGAGGCAGAGAGGGAGAGAAACATCAATGTATGATTGTGTTTCACCTGCCTCCAGCTACAGACCTGACTGGAGACCTGGTTTGCAACCTGGTTATGTGCCCGGCTGGGGAATCGAACCTGCAACCTTTGGGTTCGCAGGCCGGCGCCTTAACCACTGTGCTACCAGCCAGGGCTGGGATACATTTTAATTTTGTGTAATTCTTGATATGTTAAATGATGTTTTTATTTATGTAGATAATATTTTTCTTTTAAATGTTAAACAGCACATAAAAGCCAGCTTGGTTATATTATCCTTTCATATTTTATGCCAATATTTGCTAGTATTTAGAAGTTTTGTATTCATGTTCATTGAGTGAGGTTATGCTATATTTAAATTTTTTCTCTCCTCAGGGTTTAGCACCAAGATTATTCTGGCCTGCCCTGGCTGAGTGGCTCCTTTGGTTAGAGTGTTGTCCAGACAAGCCAATTTGCAGAATCCATATCCCTGCTCAGGGGATATACAAGAAGCAAGCAGTGGATGCATAATTAAGTGGAATAAAATGGATGTTTCTCTGTTTCTTTCTTCTTCATTCTGTAAAATCAATTGATGAAAAAAAATTTGAAAGAGATTATTCTGTATTTGTACAATGTTTTCCCTTTTCATTCTGTATTAAGTTTGGTGCACCAGTCATGTTATGCATGATCAGTGTTGCTATCATAATAATCAACTTTCAAATTACAGTGGTTAAAAGAAACAGTGATTCATTTCTTGCACATATGTAGTAGTTCATTTTGAATCATGATGATCCTCCAGGTCAGCTATAGTATATGTGATGAATATACAACTGAACCTTCACATCAGTGCACAAATCAACAGCCACCACAGTCTGAGAAAGCAGAGATGGAAAGCTAAGCTAATTAAATGCCTCTATCATGAAGTGATACATGTCATTTCTACTCAGATATCTTTAGGCCATGCAAGTCCTATGAGCACATCAACCTTCAGGAGGCTTACAGTCCTAATGGGTGCTAGAAGGAGAGGGAGCTAGATATTAATGGGCAGTGGTTGTGTACCCCATAGTCAGCCTTCAGGCAATTAACTGAGAATTCATTTCCTCTCTTCTTCCTCTGCAGGGAGCAGGGAGACAAGTTGAAATCCCCTTTCAGTGATTCCTGATTGATACCCTTTAGTCTTCCTCAGGTCTTCATATGACTTCTTTGAAGCACTATGAAGAAACAAATAAATAGAAAACAAATGAAAATAAGTAACATGTTTATTCCACACACTTGATATATTATGATGGAATAGTTACAGGATTATGTTGTAGAAAGTTTCCCTGCAACTAAGGATGAAGAGAGACATGAGAGACACACAGTGCTGGTCTGGAGCTGGCCTGAGGTCCCAGGAGGTGCTCCTTATGTCATTCCTGACCCTGTTTTAATGAGACTGCTTTCTGCAGGGAGCTCTTGGGCTCACTGTTTTTCACATTCTCTGGCTCAGCCCTCTGGGAGGAGCTTCTTCCATGGTCTCCTTTAGCTACCTGTTAAGGGCTCTGCCTTTTCTAGGGGTTAGTTCCTTCAGTCCATTCTCTGCCTGGGTTTGTTAAGAGCTGAAGAAATATTTTGAACCTCTAATGATCATAGTTTGTTTTGTTAAAGCTGCTTTTGGCCATACAGAACTTTCAAAAAGTTAGTAGCCTCCTTATTTATTTGATTCCAGGAAGAATCATATTTGTGTATTGCAAGCCAGTCAGGCCACAACCATGTTGCTCATACAGAAGGTTGACCAAGAGGACCTAGACCCTCTTGCTGAGGTCAGTGCTGATTGGACTGATGTTCTCCTGACTCATTCAGCAGCATCACTCTACCCCTGACCTTTCTTCTTCACATCAAACAGGTCCAGGGCAAGACTGAGACCCTCCTTCTATTACTGAATTTGATGGGAACTTGATGGCACTGAAAGCAGTCAAACCTTTCAGTTGTTGCAGACACTGGTCACCAGTCAGTGTGGTTCTTAGAATCATTCAATGGGTAGAGCTCAAAGTTTATTTGGAATGAGGAAAAAAGGTAAGATTAGACTATGAAAATGCTTCAACATATATTTATGTATTTATATATTTTATCTTTTCAATTTTTGTATACTTAATATATAAAATAATAACATGCATTATTATATTTGTGAGAATGTTCAAATTGGTGTGAAAATGTGTGGTTTTTAGTGCTATTCAGATGTGAACCTCTAACAATTCAAGAGGAGAATTAGAAAACAACTCTTGATTGCCCTGCAATAAATGAGTTCATTCAACTATTTGTTTAGGAACAGTTTGAAAAGTACTTTGTGATGTATTTTAAGCCAGTATACAAACATAAGAGGTGAGAATCTCAGGAACAATACTGTTTTATAAACTGAGTTCATCATGAGGCATTTTTTTAATCAAAGCAAAGTTTACTTTAGGTCTCATCTGTGTCACCACACACAGGGCCTGCCTTTTTCCTGCCTGTGGTTCATGGTTTTTCCCAGACTCTAAGCAGGTGGTTGCCTGTATGGAGCACAAAGGTTTTTGTTAAGCTGCCACTGTCATTTCTATTACTGTGGGAGAAATGGCACAGAAGTACTTTGCTGAGTCTGCTAGTTGTAAGGAAGAGATGGTGAGGCTGATGAAATTGTGTGCCTTTTGGA
>PVIW01017259.1:0-14525 GCA_004026585.1 Noctilio leporinus
GGGGGGACAGAGGGGAGCAAAAAGGGGATGGATGTAATACAACAACAATAAAATTAAAAAAAAAAGATTTTATTCATTATTTCTGGAAAGAAGGGCAGGAAAGGAGGAAGACAGGGAGAGAAACATCAATGTATATTTCACCTGCCTCCAGCCACAGACCTGGCTGGAGATGTGGCTTGCAACCTGATTATGTGCCCTGAATGGGGCTTGAACTAGCAACCTGTGGGTTCACAGGCCAGTGCTTATCCACTAAGCCACCAGCCAGGGCTAGAAGGACAATTTTAACCAAAATTTACCTAATGAAATTGGTTGTCTTGAAATTTTAAGAGTTCCCTGTTAATGGAGCTACTCAGACTAAGGTTATTATTGATTTATAGGGAGTTCTGGAATTGAACAGGAGATTACACAAAATTAAGATCTCTAAAATACCTATTTTAATTTTGAAACCTGTCCCTATTTCATATCTAGAGTAGTATAGTCACCAAAATGGGAATTTATACTATAGAACTTAGTCTTATATCCTTCTAATATCTGTTAGAATGACAGAGAAAAAAGCAATAATTTATTGAATGTTTATTATAGTCCAAGAAACATTCCATGTTTGATATAATTTAATCCCCCAAACCACACTGTATGGTGAATTATTGTCCCCAGAGGTATAAACTGATGTTATGGAAAAAAGATTTTTGCCCAAAGTCAAAAAGTGAAGGAATTAGAATTAAATTGAAACCCATTGATTCATGTATTCATTATCAGGTACAGTCTGAGTGGCTACCTCAGTCCAGAGCCTATGCTTTTAGCCACTAGATTTCTCTCATAAAATACTAATCTTTCTCAAGGAGTTGGTTGGCATTTTAATTTCTGATGAGAGCAATATATCATATATACAAAATTTACTTTCCAAAAATGGTCCCAGAAATATTTCAAGTCCTACAGGTTTTGCAGAACCTTACTCCATCTATTTTCTTTTCCTCTGAGCCTGAGGGGGCTTGACTGACCATTATAAAGAAAAATATTCAGTAGAAGTGATACTATGGTACCTCTGAGGCTGAGTCCTATAAAGGGCTAATCTCCTTCTAGTTTACTCACTCTCTATAAAAAAATAAAACCACTTGGGAACCTGGCAGCCATGCTGTGAGGAAGCCCAGACCACATAAAGAAGCCATGCTTAGATGTTTCAGAAAACTACCCAGCTAAGGTTTCAGCTGATTGTCAATATCAGTTGCCAACCAGACATGTAAGTGAGGGACTCTTCAGATGATTTCAGCCCCAAAATGTTGAGTTTTCTTGCTTAGGCCTCAGGCTTTGTGAAGCATATTTGTCAAGCTCTCTTTCCATGTTCTGTGTGAATTCTTGACCCACAGAATGTATGAACAATAAGTAGGTTCCTTATGCACTAAGTTTTGGGATTGATTTGTTACAGAATGACATTAATTACAACATCATATTTCATTTTTACGTTAGCTGTGAGGAAGCTCAGTCATGTTCAATACTTAAATATTGTAAATATAGTATCCATAAGAATTAGCAAAACTACCTTATCTTATAACTTTGAACATACATTTCTACTTTATTAACCTTATTTTGTCTTTTCTTTAAAAAATGAAATATGCATAATCAACAGAATGATCTTGCCTTTCTCATAAAAAAAAAATAATAAATTTAATACCTGAATCTTCTTTCATGTCAACATCTTTTTCTTCATTATCACCTATTAAAAACAGAAAAAGGCAAATAACAATTTATACGAAAGCTAGAAACCTGAATTCTCTAATTTGACTAATTAAAAAAACAAAGAAAAAGTCTTAGTGGAAATAAGAGTAATCAATTATGTATTTTTATTGTCTTATATTATCATGCTTAATTAGGGAGAAAGTATACACATTAGAGCACAATTGAACACCTAAGGTTTATATTTCTTTAAAAAAATGTTATATATTTATAATAAGATAAATATGCAATAATTTGTTTTGTTATAAAAGTTATATGTAGCACAACTCATTTCAATTCCTAAAAAATAAAAGCCACAGACTTTAAGTGCCACATTTTCTGCATTTTAAAACTATGGGCTTTCTCACCTTAAATATCTGAGAAACATGGGCATCATCATTTGGTTTTAGGTCAATACAATGACTAATCTCTGTATTGCACAATGAGAAGTGCCTGTTTGTAAATCCCAGCCCCTAACAATGTGCTTTCACATGTCTTCCCAGTTGTACCATTCCTGTTTAACTCCTTTCATCTCCCCTTCCAGTTCACCCCCCTTTTAATGGATAGATAAGGACATGTGCTTCTTCTGTACTCTGGATGATATATTTGCTATGTTGAACTTTTGTGTAGCCATTTCTTATTCTCAAATATTCCTCACATCCATGCACTGCCAAATCCTTCCTGTTTCCATGTTTCCTCCTCTCTATTTACATATTGCAACCCAAATTCAGACTATCAGTGCCATTTGCCCTACCTCCATTATGGTTTCCAAACTGGTCCTCTCTTCTTCCAACTCCTGACTCCAATTCCTTTTGCATGTAGCTTCCTAATCAGTCTTAAAATACAACTCTGATCTGATTCAAACCTATTAGTGATGTCTGTATGTCTAAATGAAAAAAGTCTAGGCTCTTCATCGTAATACTCAAGGTCAAGATATCTGGTTCCAGCAACTTTTCTCAATTTCACCATCCTTGTTCTACTCATGCTACCACCTACATTTATGGCAACATTTGACTATTCTGTCTTTTCTCAGGGGCTTCGTTGGCTTCCTTTACCTGCCTAAGTCTTTGAAGAAAGGTCCTGCTTCATCTATTTACCCTCATCTTCAAGGCCAAGCAGAGATGGCATACCATCTGCTCAACCCAAGTTTGAATGAATAGTGTTCTCTTTGGGAACATATCTTATTTTTACTGCTCTCAGTGTATAAACTTTAAGGGCCTTTGGGTTTAGGTCTGCATATTGGCTCCTCCAGTTACCCATTCATTAGGCATGGGATCTTAGAGAAGTTGCCTAACTGTACTGAGTTTCAGGTTCATAAACCATAATAATACTGTCTCCTTTATGGAGTTGTAAGATTCAATGAGATAATGTCACATAAAGTATTAGGACAGCTACTGAAACATTAAGTGTTAAATATTAGCTATTATTATCATCAAATTCTACAGTTACTTGTTAACATATCTGTCTTCCTTATATTCATTTCTAGATCATAAATTCTGCAAAGATAAAGACTATGTCTTATGTGCTTTTGTATTCCCTGGTACCTAACATAATTCATTTTATACACTAGAATCAATAAAGAGGCTTCCATTGAATTAAACTTCTGTTATTTCCTATGTCACACCTATGCATTAGGACACTGCATATCTATGTGGTCATTTGAAAACAATGAGGACACAGTAAAGATTTGCAACTTCCTCCTGGATGTGTTTTTTTTTTGTTTGTTTTTAAAAGATTTTATCCATTATTTTTAGAGAAAAGGACAGAGAGGGAGGAAGAAAGGGAGAGAAACATCAATGTATAGTTGCCTTTCATTTGCCTCCAGCTACAGACCTGGCTGGAGATCTGGACCACAACCTGGTTATGTGCCCTGACTGGGGAATCGAACCACAACCTTTGGGTCTGCAGGCTGGCACCTTTCCACTAAGCCACCAACCAGGGCTGGATGTGTTTTATAATACAGTCATTTTTAGCCAAACTTATTCAATCTGACACTCTTTTGAATGTTAATTACAAATAAAAGCCAGAGGTATATTAGTCAGTAGAATGGAAAACGCATTTGAGGTTTTAGAAAGGTAATTCTTGATGGCCATCATTAGCTTTTAAAGAAATAAGTTTTCTCTCATTTAATATGTTAGAAACATTAGTGATTTTTTAATATAAATTCTTTCAGTCATCCTTTGAATGCACTTTTGAGAGAAAGAATACCTATTTCTTAGAAATATAATTTCTAACTAAATGACTATCAAAGTGTTGCAAAGTAAACTCTTCACAGATTCTTCCCTGAACTTAATATATTTAAACATAATTGTATTTTCAGAGCCATTTAAAATCTCTATGATGACAGGCTCTCTGGAATCTCAGAGTTCAGTAAAAAAGAGTTTCTACAGTTTCTAGGAAAAGAGAAAGAAAGAGTCTAAGACATCTTTGTTTGTCACCCATATATCCATTAGACCATCTGGCAAACACACACTGGTAGCCTATTGTTTTCAAGGCTTTGTGTTCAGGGAAGTAGAAAATGCCAGGATGAATCAGACTCTTAAGCAGTTGTCTAAAAACTTGAAACTAGTAAGGAAACTAGGATATGAAGATGAAGATAAATTTGAATGTATAGTAGAGGGTTGTCAGTGCCATTACAAAAGATGTCAGAGAAGGGATAGATGCTTCTAGTGGGCCACTGGGAAGGGTTCTTAGAAAATGTGACAGAGCAGATCTTTCAACATCACAGCCTCTACTGATAACATCACCCCCAGAATGATCTCTATGTGTTGAAGGTCAGAATTGGTGTTTTTATTCATTCATCCAGTCAGTCATTCAGTCTTTCATTCTACTCATTCACTCATTTATTCATATAGTAGTGAAGATTATATCAAGGATCTGGACTTAGACTGTTTGGGCTTACTTCCAGACCTAACTATTTATAACTGTACAATCTTAGGTAAATTACATGAATGTATACCTTAGCTTCCTCATCTGGAAAATAGGGGTAGTAAAAGTATGTTCTAATCTTCTATAGTTGTTAATACACTTACAATGCTTACATAAAAATGAACATCCAATAAATACTGGCTATTGCTGTTAGGATTTCATTATTATAATACTTTTACTACTTAACCATTTATTGATCAGCACCATGTGCCAGAACTATGCAAGGCCCTATAGAAACAGGACAATTCCTTTTTTCAAAGAGCTCACAAAAAAGTGGGTGAGGTAGAAAAGTAAAACAACTAACAGAATAAGTAATAGATTCTCTGTTGAGGTATGAGATAAACAGATTCTATTGGGAAACAGACATTTGCCAAACATTCTTCTGGGTGGGTCTGTGAGAATATTCCTGGTTGAATATTACTCAGTAGGCTAAGGCAGATTGCCCTCCCTAATGTGGATGAGCCACATCCAATCAATTTAAGGCTAACCCTCCCACCAGTGAGAGACAATTCCTTCTACAAGACTACCTTTCTGCTGAGGCATCAGATTTTTTCTGCCTTTGACTCAACCTGGAACATCGGCTCCTCTTGGGTTTCAAGCCTGCAGGCATTTGGACTGAAAATATGTAATTGGATTTCCTGGTTCTTAGGTATTCAGATGCCCACTAGAGCTATACAATCACATCTCCTGGGTCTATGAATTGCCAAATGCAGATTCTGGAACTTGCCAGCCTTCATAATTGTATAAACCAACCATATATATATATATGTTTCTATTCCTCTGTAGAATCCTGATTAGGTTGAAGCACTTAAACTTGATTCTGAAAATTATACAACTGTACTTTAAACAGAGGAATGACACAGTATCTTTTGAGCAATAACATTTTCTTCATGAGAGAAATTTATTAAAAATCTATAAAACATATGCCTTAATATTTTGATATTATTTGTATAAAAAATCAAGCACAAAGTATTTTTGGTCTGCAAAGCACCTAATGGGCTGTTACTTATTAATGAAATCCATTTTAATCAAAGTGATACAGATCCATTTAAAAATAGAGAGGAATCCATTAAATGATATGGTTCTCTGTGTTCAGAAATCCAGTTCCAGAAAATCCCCTTCCCTTCCTAGGCAGAGACCACCCCAAGGCTAAAGCCCCATTGCATCTTAAGGGGCCTCTGAGGTTAATTCCATAACAGATGGTCTTTTTATTTACATCACTCTCCATCAGATTACCCTGTTGAGTTCTGCACAAAAAGTACAAAAATAACTGGTTTTTATTTTAATAAAAAATGAGTGTGAAAACCAACTAATTTTCTATGAATAACTAGTTTTCAGTAACAGATTTATACACTTTGGAAACCCCTTCATAAGGAAGTATCTAACATCCTTTATGGGATACAGTGTTAATATGAAAGTTTGTTGTCTTCAAGATACATGTCTCTAGAGAATTATCTCATTCCTCAACAACAAATAGTCTTACATTTCTTTGAAAAACAAAATATACCATGGATTTTGCCATGACTTGAGATTTGTCTTATTCCTTCCCCTAATATAAGCTTAAGAATTGCTGGTCTAAAAATGTACTGATATTTATGTATGCTGGAGGATAACCTTCTAGAAACAGTAGCTGTTCTGCTTTTGGTATATCCAAACTGAGCTAACTTGTGATGTCTAACTAACATTAATGTTGGCACAGGGGTGCCCACATCAGGCAGCTCCTGGGTTTGAGGAATAGTATTCTCTTCATAAGATAGCCAGAGCTTGAAATTATAACTGAAGTGCAGGTCTGGCTGCCTGCTGCTATGTAAGCCAATATTCGAGAGGCAGGTTAAAGGAGTGTGGTTTATTTGCAGATGCTGGCCATCTGGAAAATGAGGGACTCATGTCACAAAGCCCATCTCCCCATCTCAATGGAGGCAGAGGTGTTTTACAAGGAGGGGATATAACAAAGAGACCAAGGAAGGGCATTGCAAAATGCTCTACATGAAGACACAGTCCATTCCAATAAGGCAAGTGATGGCCTGTTGCTCATCATTCCGGCTTCATATCCTCCTGGCTCCATGGCTAAAGGTCAGCAAATCTCCCAGAGCTGGGATGCTTGAAGGTTGGAGTCTGTGTCTTTTAAAGTTAGTTCCTTGGATTCTTACACAAACATGCTGTTCATCTACAAGCTACATATTAGTTAGAGTCAGCACTCACAGAAATAATGTCAAAAGAACAATAGGTGGCTTACTGTTACAAATGTCCACTGTTACACAACTACCCATTTATCACATGCTGAATGGCACCATTATCACAGACCTGGCCCAGGACCCTTAGATTGGCTAAGGGACACATACACAGATAGAGAGCAGCTTCAAACGGAACTGTAGGTTGCAGGGGAAAAGGAATGTGTTATGAAGGAGAGAAAGTTACTCTATGGGCTATTAAGGCAGTCTCTCCACTTTCAAGAAAGTGGATGGGCACCTGAAATAGATCATACAATTTCCCTGTCACATTTCAGGGACATTCACACACATGGACAGGCCTGCTGAGCAGAAACAATTACAGTGATTTTATTTCATGTGCTTCCAAATCTTTTCTTAAGGCTTAAATTCATACCAGACACCTCTTCTGTAGTCTTTTTTTCCCCCTTTAAATAATTCATTACCAAGGATTTCCAGGAACAATTTGCATTTACAGAGAAGGGAAATATGCACAAAAATCAAGTGCTCCAAGCTTTTTAGGATTTTTATGACTTTGGGAAGAAGTTGGTTTCCTCATAGCTTCTTGTGAAACTTGACAAAGCAGAAATTCCAGGCAAAGGATGGCAGATAAAAGGAAGACCTCACAGAGCAGGGCTCCTACAATTGGTTGAAAAACTGGATCCACTGACTCTAACATTTGCTAAAGTCACTTCCTATAAATTAGTTGATAGGACTAGAAGAAATTTTTAAAACACCCAAAGCTATACCCTCCACCCTGCTGGCCCTTGGCCAAGAGGAAGACTCAAATTTCATTAACCTATAAATAAATGAATCAATAAAAGACACCCTGCTTAGAAAACTGCATGGTTCTGCTGCTTTTGGTTTGGTCAGTTGGGCACATGATGATACCAATTCTCAAGATATGGGATTTGGGAGTAGGAATGTGGGGTGGGGGAGATTTTGAGTTCCATTTTAGATGTGTTGAGTTGGGGATGTCTGAGGGACTTTCAGCTGGAGATGACCTGTGTGGAGGTGAGTATGCCAGAGAAGAATGGCAGGAAGAGAAGTGGAGGAGATTGGTCAACAGCGGCCTTGTAAGGCAGTCTCTTACTTCCAAGAAACTAAAAAGATGGGCACCTGAAATAGGTCATAAAATTTGCTTGTCAAATTCAAGTCCAATTCAAGTAAGTAAAAGGTTGCAAAGGGTCATGTGAGGTCATGTGATTAAATATGTACTAGTTTCAATAATAAGGCTCCACTGTCAGAGAGGTCCTGTCAGCCTCAAGAAGGACAGGGTAGTAGCAAGGTAGAGAAAATTACAGGATTGCTGTGGATTTTGGAGGGAATAGCAAATAAAGAAGATAACTCTTCAAAGACATATGGCCAAGAGTAGATGCTAGACCCAAGCATATAGATTAGAGGATTTTCATTTACTCTATTATTTATTTTTATCTTTATTCTTACTTCTGTGTCTTATTAGGAATTACTTACGTCGTGTAGTAGTCCTCAAAATTAATTATTTTCCCTTGTATTTCTGATGTTTTCAACTACAGAACAGAAACCAGTCCACTCACAATGTTGGAAGGGCCTTTGTTTGAACGTTTTAAAAGCACCCAGCAGGGGTCTCTGTTTAGATGCCTAGGGTCTCCTCCCTTCTCCAGGCAGCATTTTGTCTTGTCTTTGTTTTTATCAGAACTTCCTAACTAGATCAAACTGCTTATTCAATGCTCCTGTCCCCAGGTTTTAATTTGTTCTGCTGTTTATCAGCATTTGCTATACACACTGCACATTCTCTGCTTTTGAAGGGACAGATTGCTTTCTGCCTACACCTACTGTATTCAGGTTGCTTGGTTACAGCCACACTTCACTGGATTTTCATTGGAGGCAAAATGTGTTTGTAGCTTTTGAGGCCCATCAAGTGGAAATAGTTTGCACCCATTTCCTGAGCAGTCAACTCATTTATATTGTAGTTACAGAAAGCACAATTTGTATATTTCTAAACATCAGTGTAATCCACACATTAAAAGTGTCCAAATATGCACAAATATGCCAAGTTCCTGTAAATATTCACAATTAAAGAAAAATGAATTTATTCACTTTGTAGTTTTTTTTCTGTACATTGAATGTCTCATTTGAAAAAAAAATGTACAGTTCAAACTGGGTAAGTAATTTATCTTGCATTTTTTATACTTATTTAAGAACAATTGTTGCATTAGTTTATTGGTGCTGTTGTTAACAAATTTCTACAAACTTAGTGACTTAAAACAACATACATTTTCCATCTTACAGATCTGTAGGTCAGAATTCTGACATGAGTCTAAACAGGCTAAAATCAAGAAGTTGGCAAGGCTGCATTCCTTCCTGGAGGGTCTAGGAGAGAATCTGGGTTTTTTGTTGTTGTTTTTTTGTTTGTTTTTGTCTTTCCAGCTACTAGGAACCACCCAGATTCCTTAGTTTGTGACCCCCCATTTTCCATCTTCACAACCAGCAAGGTTACATCTCTGAATATTCTTCCATGGTCATGTCTCCTCTGACTCTCTTTGGCCTCCTTCTTCCAATATTTAAAGACTCTTGTGATTACACTGGGCCTAACCAGATAATTCAGGATATCATCCCTAGGTCAGCTAATCAGTGTCAGCCAGGTTGGAATGTGTTAAATGAACTACAGGATGCAAGGAATCTGCTTGAGAAAAATACTTGCCAAGGTACAATGCCCTAATCAGACATCAGATGCCTCACTTGCTGCTGCTGGCAAACTTAACAGAAGTCCTAGTGGGTAGGAGGAGGGGGACGGACTCCTACAGGTCCTCCAGGGCTGGGAGTCTCCATTCCTGGCTCCAAGGGCCCTGGAGGTAGTCCTGGAACAGCCCTTCCCCCTTAACCCCCAACAAACTCCTTAGTGGCTCTTATTGAAGTCTCTGGGAAATCTCTCACAGCAAGGCTTCTCTGACAATCGGTAATCTTAATTCCATTGGCAATCTTACTTTCCCTTTACAATGTAATCTAACATGATCACAAATTAAGATACCTTGGGGTGGGGGGCATTTCTCCAGCAAAGTAGATTGCATTGAGTAGAAAGTTTCTGAGGAGTCGAACTCAGAACAATTCCATTTAGAAAGGAAGTGCTTCTCTGTAAGGTTAAATACAGAGGCTTAATGTCAAGGTCCTTTCTGAGTTTTTAGTTTTCAGCATCATTCTCTTAAAAAAAAAAAAAAAAGGTTTCTTTGTTCTTTTTTTCAAACTTCATTGTTTTCCCCCTTCCATCTCCCCTTCCTTTCTTCCTTCCTTCATCTTTATTTTGTCTTTATTTCTATCTTCCCTCATTGTTTCTGTTATAAAAAAGTGATGTCATAAAGACAAATGACAAGGAAACTATTTTCAACATATACTCGAAAGAATTAGTAACTAATATAAAAAGTTCTTACAAATTAAGAAAAGATGAAAGAGTCAATAAAAATGTGCAAAGGACAATTTAGCAATTTTGATTAAGATATTTGAAGATATAATAAGTAGCTGACAAAAGAATAAGCCATATTAATAATAAATGTTACTATTTATGAGCTACTTTGTTACTCATTAATAACCTAATTTTATGTATAAAAGCAATAACATGGAATGTGCCCTGTTATGAAGAGGAGGGGAAAAGTAATATCTCATATACTATTCATTGGACTATAAATCCTATGTAATGAACTGAATATTTGTGTCCTCCCAGATTTTTATGTTGAGATCCTAACCCCCAATGTAATGATATTAGGAGGTGGAGCCTTTAGGAGGTAATTAGACCATGAGGCCAAAGTTGCCATGAATGGAATCAGGGCCTTTATAAGGCAGACACCAAAGAGCCCTTTCTATCATGTAAAGATACAAGGAGAGAAAGAACCAGGATGGCAGAGGAGTAAGTGGATCTATACTAATCTCCTTCCAGAACCAATCTGGAATTACAACTTAATTGGGGAGAAATCATTCAAAATAACCAACAGAATACCAGCTGGAGAGAGGCCTTATAACCACCGACAGAAGAGAATGCTTCAACAAAACATGACTGATAGAAAGTGTAGAGATTTGAGAGGGCTGGTGGGGCTACTACAGGCTGCAACTGAAGAGACAGAGAAAAGCAGCTGGGGGCTCTACCTGAGAAGGGTGGAATCTAACCCCTCAGCTGGGCTTCCAGGCCTAGAGCAACACAGCTAGAGTAAAAGAGCACCAGCTATGAAAAGGAAAAAGCTGCCAGGATTAGTCAGCTTGAAAGAGACAGCTAAAGAGACAGTTCTTAAAGGAACTATGCACAAAAGTACATCGGCACTTACCCTGGTGTCCAGCTGAAGGAGGGCAGAGTGGACTAGACATTTAAGGAGAGTTTGGGGTGATGGCTATGAGGAGAGGAATCAGCAAGCAGCTGACAGGGTCCCAGTGTGGACTCATACCCCACACTTCAGACAGACTACTCCAAGCAGCTTCTGCCTGAAGGGAAGTAATAGCCCCACCCATCAATCTGCCCTGCCCAGCATTGCCTAAACCTGGTGGCAGATCACAGGTTGATTGGATTAACCACTAAATTAATCTGTCCCGCCCAATAGTGCCTGCTTCAGACCGCTGATCACAGATTAGTTGAATAAAAAATTGATGGACCCAGATAATGACAGTGGATCTCAGGAGGGCCCCAACAGGCTGAGTAGGCCCAGAATGGAACATAATCTGACATCACCAGACCCAGAAAGTAAAGAAAGTACACCTCTACATGACAGAAGGTCACACTGTGAACAGGAAGTCAAAGCAGGTCAATCTAAGAAGCAGAAACAAACAAGAAGAGTCACCTAAAATGGGGAAAAGAAGAAACAAGTCCCCATCAAAAGGAAAGAAGGAATCCTTAGAAAGAGTGCTAAATGAAATAGAGGCAAGCAAACTATCAGGCATGAAATTCAAAAGAATGATGATACAGAAGCTCAATGGGCTCAGCCAGCTCAAAGAAAACTATAAAAAACTCCAGGAAACTACAAAGAACTCCAGGGAAGCTACAAGGAACTTACTGAGAACTACACCAGCATTAAAAAGGACATAGAAACTATCAAAAAGAGCCAGGAGTAAAAGAAGAATACAATTTCCAAATTGAAGAACACAGTAGAAGGAATCAAAAGCTGGCTAGAGGAAGCAGAGAACTGGATTAGGTAGCTTGAGGACAAGGTAGAAAAATATTCCCAGACGTGCAACAAAAAGAAAAAGACTGAAAAAGAATGAAGAGGTTTTAAAAGAGCTTCAGGGCAATATGAAACACAATAATATCTGTATCATAGGGAGACCAGAAGGAGAAGAAAAGGAGTAAGGGATAGAAAACCCTGTTTGAAAAAGTAATGACAGAAAACTTCCCTAACTTAATGAGTGAAAAAGTCACAGAGGTTCAGGAAGCACAGAGGATCCCAATAAAGATGAACCTAAATAGGCCAATTCCAAGACACATCAAAATTAAAATGGCACATTTCAAAGACAAAGAGAGAATCCTAAAACATCAACAGAGAAACAGCTAACAACATACAAGGGAACTCCAATAAGGTTATCAGTTGATTTCTCAACAGAAATACTGCAAGCCAGGAGGGAATGGCAAAAAATATTCCAAGTAATGAAAATCAAAAGCCTACATTGAAGACTACTCTACCTAAGAGCCTCATTCAAAATAAAAGGTGAAATAAGGAATTTCCCAGAAAAAAAGAGGCTAAAAGAATGCATCTCCACCATTGCAAAGGATGCTAAAGGGTCTGCTTTAAAAAAATGAAGAAACGGAGAGAGAGAGAGATAGAGGAACACAGGTACAAAGGGAGAAAATTTCAATGAATATGTATCTGTCAATAATAACCTTAAACATAAATGGATTAAATGTACCAATCAAAAGACATACAGTAGCTGAATGGATAAGAAAACATGACCCACAAGTATGCTGTCTACAAGAGGTCCACTTCAGAACAAAAGATTGACACAGACTGAAATTAAAGAGAAGGAAAAATATATTTCAAGCAAATGGACATTAAAAATAAAAAAGCTGGGGTATGAATAATTCTATCAGACAAATAGATTTTATAATGAAAGCCATAAAAAGAGACAAAGAAGAACATTTCATAGTACAAGAGAACAATCCTTCAAGAAGGTATAACCCTTGTAAACATATATGCACCCAACATAGGAGCACTCAAGTTTATAATGTCCCTGGCTGGTGGCACAGTGGATAAGGTGCTGGCCTGAGAACCCAAAGGTTGCTGGGTCAATCCTCAGCCAGGGCACACATAACCAGGTTGTAAGCCAGGTCTCCAGCCAGCTCTGTAGCTGGAGGCAGGTAAAAGGCAACCATACATTGATGTCTGTCTCCCTCTCTGCTTCTCTCCCTTCCCCTCTCTATAAAAATAATAAATAAAAAAAAATCTTTAAAAAAATCTTGGTGAACTTCAAGAAGGATATTGATAGCAACACACTCATAGTAGGGGATTTTAATACCACATTATCAACAATGAACAGATCTTCCAGCAAAGGAAAAAAAAAAAGGGATATTATGGCATTGAACAGTACTCTAGATGAAAGAGACTTAACTGATATACACAGAACTTTTCACCCCAAAGAAGCAAAATACACACTCTTTTTAAATGTACATGGAACATCCTCAAAGATAGACTGCACGGTAGGACACAAAATAAATCTAAAAAAATTCAAGAAAACTGAAATTATATCAAGCATTTTCTCAGATCACAATGGCTTGAAACTAGAAACTAACCTCAACGGAAAAATCCAAAAGCATTCTAGTTCATGGAGACCAAATAACATGCTATTAAACAATGAATGGGTTAGCAATGTGATCAAAGAAATCAAAAAGTGTCTGGAAACAAACGAAAATGAATTCACAACAGCCCAAAACCTATGGAACACAGTAAAGGCAGTCCAGAGAGGGAAGTTCATAGTAATACAGGCCTATCCAAAAAGGATAGAAGAATCTCAAATAACCTAACCATAAAGCTGTAAGAACTAGAGGAACAACAACAAACAAATCCCAGAGCAAGCAGAAGGAAGGAGATAATCAAGATCAGAGCAGAATTAAATGAAGTAGAAAACAAAAGAACAATTTAAAGGATCAGTAAATCCGGGAGCTGTTTCTTTCAAAAGATAAACAAAATCAACAAGCTTTTAACTAGACTTATTAAGTAAAAATGAGAAAGGACCCAAATAATAAAATCAGAAGCAAAAGAGGAAAAATCACAACAGATACCACAGAAATAAAAAGTATTGTAAGAAATTACTACAAACAACTATATGACAAGTAACTTGATAATCTGGGTAGAATGGACAGATTTCTGGAAACATATAACTTCCAAAATTGAATCAAGAAGAAACAGAAAGCCTGAATAGATCAATAACAATTAGTGAAATTGAACAAGTAACCAAAAAACTCCCAGCTCACAAAAGCCCCAGACTGGATGGCTAAGATGGCAAATTTTTTTTTTTTAAAGATTTTATTTCATTATTTTTAGAAAGAGGAGAAGGGAGAGAGGCAGAGAGGGAGAGAGACATCAGTGTATGGTTGCGTTTCACCTGCCTCCAGCCACAGACCTGACTGGAGACCTGGTTTGCAACCTGGTTATGTGCCCTGGCTGGGGAATCGAACCTGCGACCTTTGGGTTCGCAAGCCGGCGCCTTAGCCACTGTGCTACCAGCCAGGGC
>PVIW01017260.1:0-14522 GCA_004026585.1 Noctilio leporinus
TCTTTCTTTCTTTCTTTCTTTCTTTCTTTCTTTCTTTCTTTCTTTCTTTCTTTCTTTCTTTCTTTCTCTGCTAAAAGCACAAAGGCCCTGCCTCCAACTGGACCAATCAGGGATCATTAAGGGGGAACAGGGAGGTAGATGCAGCAACTACATATAGGCTTACACTGTTCACTCGTACTTGAGGCTATCTGATTCTCCCTCTCCTCATTTCTATAAAATAGATAAGTTGGTTTCCTCTCTCATATCCCTGGTATCTTTGCTACCCCTCAGCACCCTCCAAAATTATTTATACTTTAGTCAATTTAGTCTTTTTTTCCCCTCGTAAAACAGTCTTAATATATCTACATCCCTATTAAGACTGACTCAGTTGCAGCTGAGGGTGTGATTAAGAGTAGGGGTTACCTTGGAGGGTATGGGTATATAGTTACCTTCACAGGCAGTCAAAAGGGGGATTAAAAGAGAAAGATATCTCTGAAGGTCTGGTTATTTTGCCTGGAATGGTGGTTCTGTTTTAGCAGCAGCTCAAAAACGGTGTATGAGAAAGGATAGAAGGAGTGTCTTTCAGTCAACCAACTGGAAGGGAAGGAGCAACATACACAACCAACCCAAAATACAACCAGGCAGCCCAAGTTAATGACATAAAGGCCACCCCAAAAGCAACAAGAGAAAACCTAGTAGACTGCAACATTGAACTCCACAAATCTCCTAACACAGAAGGGTGCTACACAAAGGCAGGGAAGCAAAGCAGATGAATCCACACAAAAACAAGGAACAACAGAAACCCAAAATGGAGAAAAAAAGAATCAGTTCATCACCAAAAGGAAAGGAAGAATCCCCAGAAAGATCACTAAATGAAACAGAGACAAACAAACTATCAGATATGGAATTCAAAAGAAAGATGATAGAGAAACTCAATGAGCTCAGCCAGCTCAAAGAAAACTATAAATAACTCCAGGGGAACTACAAAGAACTCCAGGGAGGTTACAAGGAACTTACTGAGAGCTACACGAACATCAAAAAGGACTTAGAAACTATCAGTAGGAGCCAGGAGGAAATGAAGAATACAATTTCTGAATTGAAGATTAAGTAGAAGGAATCAACAGTAGGCTAGAGGAAGCAGAGGACCAGATCAGCAAGTTGGTGGACAACATAGAAAAATATTGCAAGACAGTGCAAGAGAATGAAAAAAGGCTGAACAAGAATGAAGAGGTTTTAAGAGAGCTGCAGGACAACATGAAACATATTAACATCTGTATCACAGGGACACCAGAAGAGAAACAACGAATAAAAAACCTGTTCAGGAAAGTAATGATAGAAAATTTCCCTAACATGATGAGTTAAAACATTACTCAAGTTCAGGAAGCACAGAGGGTCCCAATGAAGATCAACCCAAACATACCCATTCAAACACACATTATAATTAAAATGGCAAATTTCAAAGACAAAGAGATAATCCTAAAAGCATCAAGAGAGAAATGACAAATAACATATGAGGATATTATATATATCATATAAGCACCAATAAGGCTATCAAATGATTATTCAACAGAAACACTTCAAGCCAGAAGGGAATGACAAAAAGTATTCCAAGTAATGGGAAACAAAGGCCTGCAACCAAGAATACTCTACCCAGCAAGGCTCTTATTCAAAATGAAAAGAGAAATAAGAAGTTTCCCAGACAAAGAAAACTAAAAGAATACATTTCTACAAAACCATCACTGCAAGAAATGCTAAAGGGTCTGCTTTAAAAAAAAAAAAAAAAATGAAGAAACAGAGAGAGCCAAAGAGGAACACAGGTACAAAGGGGGAAATGGCAATAAATAAGTATCAATCAATAATAACCTTAAATGTAAACAGATAAAATGCACCAATCAAAAGACATAGGGTAGCCGAATGGATAAGATAACATGACCCACATATACGCTGTCTTCAAGCAACCCACCTTAGAACGAAAGATCAACACAGATTGAGAGTGAAGGGGTGGAAAAATATACATCAAACAAATGGACATGAGAAAAAGGCTGGAGGAGCAATACTTATTTCAGACAAAATGGATTTTATGATGAAGGCCATAAAAAGAGATAAAAAAGAATATTTCGTAATTCTTAAGGGAACAATCCATCAAGAAGACATAACTCTAGTAAACATATATGCACCCAATGTAGGAGCTCTAAAATATATAAGGAAAATCTTGGAGGACTTCAAGAGGATATAGACAGCAACACATTAATAGGAGGGGAATGTAATGCCCCACTATCAACAATGGGCAGATCTTCCAAACAAAAAATCCCCAAAGATGTTGTGGCATTGAACAACACTCTAATGGAAATGGACTTAACTGATATATACAGAGCCTTTTACCCAAAAGAAAAAAAATACACACTTTTTTCAAATGTACATGGAACATTCTCTAAGGTAGATGACATGGTAGGTCACAAGACAAGCTCCACAAATACAGGAAAATTGAAATCATACCAAGCATCTTCTCAGAGCACAATGGCTTGAAACTAGAAACCAATCTCAAGGGAAAAAGCCAAAAATACTCTAACTCAATGAGACTGAATAACATGCTTTTAAGCAGCAATGAATGGGTTAACAATGAGATCAAAGATAAAATTAAAAAGTTCCTAGAAATAAATGACAATGAATACACAACAGTCCAAAACCTATGGGTCACAGCAATACAGGCCTACCTAAAAAGGATAGAAGAAACTTACATGAACAACCTAACCATAAAGCAACAAGCACTAGAGGAGCAAAAACAAACAAAGCCCAGACAAGTTGAAGGAAGGAAATCATCAAGATCAGAGCAGAATAAAATAACTTAGAGACTCAAACTACAATTCGAACAATCAACAAGTCCAGGAGCTGGTTCTTTGAAAAATTAAACAAAATTGACAAGTCATTATCCAGACTCATCAAGAAAAAGAGAGAGAGGACCCAATAAACAGAATCAGAAATGACAGAGGAGAAATCACAACTGAGACTTCAGAAATACAAAAGATTGTAAGAAATTATTACAAACAACTATATGACAAAAAATATGACAATCTGGGTGAAATGGACACATTTCTCAATATGTATAATCTGTAAAACTAAATTCAGAAGAAACAGAAAGCCTGAATAGGCCAATAACAACTAGTGAAATTGAAGAAGTAATTCAGAAACTCCCAAAGCACATGGGCACTGGGCCAGATTGGATACACAGGTGAATTTTACCAAACATTTAAAGAAGAATTAACTCCTGTCCTTCTCAACCTATACCAAAAAGTCCAGGAAGAGGGAATATTCCCAAACTCTTTCTTTCCCTTTTTTTTTTTTTTTTGTTTTTAAATTTAATTTTATTATTGTTGTATTACATCCATTCCCTTTTTACTCCCTTCTGTCCCCTTCCCCACCCACCCACTCCCCCACAAAGTCAATCCCACTTGTTGTCCATGTCCATGGTTCTTCCATACTAGATTCTGGACTAAAATGCTCCCCTTCTTCAAATTCTTTTTTTAATTTAATTTTATTGTTGTATTACATCCATCCCCTTTCTTCTATGAGGCCAATATTATTCTAATACCAACACCAGGTCAAGACATAACTAAGAAAGAAAACTATATGGACAATGGGTGGGACTGACTTTGGGGGAAATGGGTGAGTAAGGAGGGGGACAGAGGGGAGCAAAAAGGGGATGGATGTAATACAACAAAAATAAAATTAAAAAATATATATTTTAAAAAATAAAGAAAACTATAGGCCAATATTTCTGATAAACATACATGCTAAGATTCTCAACAATATATTGGCCAACTAGATTCAGCAGTACATTACAAAGATCATACACCATGATCAAGTAGGTTTCATCCCAGGGATGCAAGGATTCTGGTACAACATTCATAAATCAATAAATATAATACATCGCATCAGCAAAATGAAAGACAAAAACCATATGATCATATCTACAGATGCTGAAAAAGCATTTGATAAAGTACAGCAACCATTTATGATATAAACTCCCAGAAAAATCAGAATAGAGGCCATATATGAGAAACCTGAAGCTAACATCGTACTTAATGGACAAAAACTAAAAGCTTTCCCCCTAAGATCAGGAACAAGACAAGGCTGTCCACCTTCTCCACTTCTGTTCAACATCGTTCTTCAAATTCTAGCCATAGCCATCAGAGAAGAAAAAGGAATCAAAGGCATCCAAATTGGAAAGGAGGAAGTCAAACTGTCATTATTTGCAGATGATATGATAGTGTATATACAAAACTCAAAAGGCTCCACCAAAAATTTACTTGACCTAAGAAGCAAATTTAGCAAAATAGCTGGATATATAGTTAATATCCTGAAATCAAAATCATTTTTGCCTACCAATAATGAAACATCAGAAATAGAAGCTAGAAAACAAATCCCATTTACCATAGCAACAAGAAAAATAAAGTACTTAGGAATAAACTTAACCAATGAGGTAAGAGACCTGTACTCAGAAAACTACAGAACATTGAGGAAAGAAATGAAGGAAGATACAAATAAATGGAAGCATATACCATGTTCATGGATGGGAAGAATTAACATTATTAAAATGTCCATACTACCCAAAGCAATCTATAAATTCAATGCAATCCCCATTAAAATACCAATAATAAACTTTACAGAAATAGAAAAAATACTTCAAACATTTATATGGAGCCAAAAACACCCACAAATAGCCACAACAATCTTGAGAATGAAGAACATGGTAGGAGGAATCACAATACCAGACATCAAACTATACTACAAGGCTACTGTCATCAAAACTGTCTGGTACTGGCATAAGAATAGACATATAGATCAATGGAACAGAATAGAGAGCCCAGAAATTAACCCAGGACTCTATGGTCAACTAATATTTGACAAAGGGGGGAAAAACATCAAATGGAGTAAAAACAGTCTCTTCAACAAGTGGTGTTGGGAGAACTGGACAGCAACATGCAAAAAGATAAAACTAGACTACCAACTTACACCATACAGCAGAATAAACTCAAGATGGATAATGAATTTAAACATAAGCAGTGCCGCTATAAAGGTCCTGGAGAAAAATAGAGGCAGTAAACTTCTCGATATCCTACACCAAAATATGTTTACTGATACTTCACCAAGGGCAAAGGAAATAAAAGAACAAATCAACAAATGGGACTATATGAAATTGAAAAGTTTCTGTTCAGCAAAATTCAAAGGGAACCAACTGTATGAGACAACATAATTGCCAATAATATCTCAGACAAGGGTCTGATCTCCAAAATATATAAAGAACTAATGCGACTCAACACCAGGGAGACAGACTGCCCAATTAAAAAATGGGCAAAGGACCTGAATAGACAACTCACTGAGGAAGATATACAAAGGGCCCAGGGGCATATGAAAGAATGTTCAACATCACTAGTCATCAGAGAGATGCAAATTAAAACCACAATAAGATACCACCTCACACCTGTCAGAATGGCAATCATCAAGAAATCAACAAACAACAAGTGTTAGAGAAGATGTGGGACATAGGGAACCCTCATGCACTCTTGGTGGGAATGCAGACTGGTGCAGCCACTGTGGAAAACAGTATGGGGTTTCCTCAAAAAACTAAAACTGGAATTGCCTTTTGATCCAGCAATTCCACTACTTGGACTATACCCAAAGAATCCTGAAACACCAATTCATAAGAACCTATGTACACCTATGTTCATAGCAGCACTATTTATAATAGCCAAGTGCTGGAAACAGCCTAAGTGCCCGTCAGTGGATGATTGGATAAAAAAACTTTGGTACATTTACGCAATGGAATTCTATATAGCAGAAAGAAAGAAGGAACTCCTACCCTTTGCAACAACATGGATGGAACTGGAGAGTATTATGCTTTGTGAAATAAGCCAGTCAGTGAAGGACAGATACCATATGATCTCACCCATTACAGGACAATAATGAACAAAACAAGCAACAAGCAAAACAGAACCAGATATATGAATACAGTGAATTAGCCTTCAGTGGGCAGGGGAAAGGGGTTTGGGGGGAGGAGGAAGGTAGAGGCAACGAAGGGGAGCAGTTTAGACAAGAACCTAGTATGGAAGAACCATGGACATGGACAACATGTGGGATTGACTTTGTAGGGGAGTGGGTGTGTGGGGAAGAGTACAGAGGAGAGCAAAAAGGGGGTGAATGTAATACAACAACAATAAAATTAAATTACAAAAAAAATAATGTGGTTCCAAACTTGCCTCAGATATTGTATGTGTTATTTCCTTCCCTATAAATTCCCTTACGTGCTGTGGTTACCAAGCTGACCTAATCTGACAGGATTTATTTTTCATTTGAGTTCTTTTTTGCTGAGTAAAGGGAATGTTCTGAGAGGTTTTTCACCCTCATTATTTCTACATGAATTTTGACTATTTTTACTTTTCTGATAAGTGTTTAAATTATTATGCTTCATCTTTGAACATGCTAGGTATGTAAGTAGGGAGACAAAATGTTTTTCCTCACTCACATGGTATTCCTAAACTCTTGTAAGTTGGAGCTTTCTTCTGGATGATTGCCATGTCCCCTCATTTGCCTTGTTTTATACAACTAACCCTATAGTGCTAAACTTTTCCACATGAGAATCAAGGTACATTCTTACAATTTTTTCTAGACTCAGACCATAAAGTGGTTCATCATCAAAATGCCCTGCACAGGGTCTCCAAAAGATATTTGAATATCCATGTTCATGGCAGTGTTATTCACAAAAGCCCAAAGGAGTAACTGAGATGTTCACTAATACATGAATGAATAAATAAAATGTGGTCTATATGTACATACAATGGAATGTTATTCAGCCTTTAAAAGGAAAAAGTTCAAACTCATGTTACAACATGTATAACTAAAACTTGAGGACATTATGTCAAGTGAAATAAATCATGTGCAAAAAGGCAAATACCCATGGACATAGACAACAAGTGGGATTGACTTTGTCAGGGATTGGGTGGGTGGGGAAGGGCACAGAGGGGAGTAAAAACAGGATGGATGTAATACAACAGCAATAAAATTAAATCTATTTATTTATTTAAATTAAATTTAAATAATAAAAAAAAGATAAATACTATATGATTCTACTTATAAGAGGTTCCAGAGACAGAAGTAAAATGATGGTTTTCAGGGGCTCATTTAGAGAGAATGGGACTTAGAGTTTAATGTTTACAGAGTTTTGATTTGGGAAGATGAACAAAAGCTCTGCAGATAGATGTACAACAATGTGAGTTTATTTAATGCTACTAAACTGTACACTTAAAAAGTTAAGATAAAATTTTTAAAAGATTTTATTATTTTTAGAGAGAGGGGAAGTGAGAAATGCAGAGAGGGAGAGAGACATCAGTGTATGGTTGCCTTTACCTGACTCCAGCTACACCCCTGGCTGGTGACCTGGTTTGCAACCTGGTTATGTGCCCTGGCTGGGAATCGAACCAGCAAACTTTGAGTTTGCAGGCCAGCTCCTTATCCACTGCTGGGGGGAGGGGGAGGGGGAGGTAGAGGCAAAGAAGGGTAACAGTTTAGACAAGAACCTATTATGGAAGAACCATGTACATGGACAACATGTGGGATTGACTTTGTTGGGGAGTGGGTGGGTGGGGAAGGGGGCAGAGGGGAGCAAAAAGGGGATGGATGTAATACAACAACAATAAAATCAAATTTAAAAAGAAAAAAAAGTTAAAAAACAAAACAAAAAAAATGAAGTCCACCTACCTTGAATGTTGTTGCAGATTCAGGATTGGCCAGAACCAAAGGTGAAATAAGAACCATGCCAGAGAAGTGGCCTGGTTTCTCTGCAGCTGCGAGGATGGCAATGGCACCTCCCTGCAATACAAAATGGGCAGAGTTGCTGTATGCGGGCTTCCACCAGCACATATTTTCCAATGATATCTGTAGATGAGGTCCTGCTAATAAGCCTGGCTAGAGAGCCTGGAGGAAGTCCACCTTGGAATAGATGCCATTGAATGTTGCATAAACTGGGTGGTCTGTAATTATTATTATTTTTTAATATTTTATTTAATATTTCCAGAAAGAAAGGAAAGGAGAGAGGCAGAAAGGGATAGAGGGAGAGAAACATCTACGTATGGTTGCCTTTCACCTGCCTCCAGCCACAGACCTGGCTGGAGACCTGGCTAGCAACCTGGTTACGTGCCCTGGCTGGGGAATTGATGTAATTATTTTATTACATGTTTTCTTCTCCAAAAGCAAACATGTCAGAGGGATACAAATAAGGTTCCTGCTGGTGGGCTGTAAGTTAAACAATAACACATTCCTACTTTGCTTCAAACCAAAAGCTGGCAGACATCTAATTGATCTATTCAGTCTCACTTAATAAGAGGGTTTTTAAAAATCTTGTGATAATAAGAGGTTACTACACTTTTCTCCCCAGTTCAGTAAAGGTTTAAGAAATATACTTAGTGAATGTGGATAGTGCTCAAGGTCTGAGGCCTCAGCTGTTTGCTGAAGCTACAGGTAATTTGAACCAAGGGTTGAAACTGCAAATGCTTACAGGGGCCAAGCAGGTAAGAGAAATGAAGGTAGGACTTCTGGCCAAGATGAAGGTATAGGTACTGCATTTCTTTCACAACTAAGAAAGAAAAAAATCTACCTCAAAACTAGAGACAACCAAAACTGCCAGAAAATTGAGCTGCGTGGAAGTCCAACAGACAAAGATATAAAGCAGAAATTTTCATTCAGACGGGTAGGAGGGACAGAGCTGGGACAGAGAGGGTGCATTTTGGCAGTGTGTTTTGGCCACTTCGCAGCTGTGGCCATCAGGTGGAAAGTTCAATCACACATTAAAAAAAAGTAGGGACACCTGGACAACACCCCCAGCACCAGATCAGACTGTGTGGCTCATGATTCCAGCTCTGGGGTGTGGGCAGGGGACAGAGGGAATAAACCCTCATTGCTTCTGACTGTGAAAACAAGTGGGGGGTGGAGCAGAGGACAAAACTGCCCGTCTTTCAGCAGAGTCCATTTGTTTAGAGACCCCCAGTCCTAGAATGCCCGCAGGTCTACTCACTCTTGGAACCATGGGCAGGGTAACAGCTAGAGAGGTGCCAGTCCCATATGGGAAGCAGGAAAAGTACCCAGTAAAGGGGCAAGTGCTGAGCAAGCAGCATTGTTCCCTCTCAGACCCCTCCCTAACATACAACACAACAACATGGTGAAATGGGTTGCCCAGCACTGACGAACACCTAAGGCTCTGCCTCTTACAATGTAACAGGTGTGACAGTTCTACCTAAGAAGCAGAGGCAAATACAGGAGCCTGTTAGGTTGAGGAGACAGGGAAGTGGCCCAAAAAAGGAAACAGATCAATGTTCCAGTGGAAGAACTAAGCGATGAGGAGATAGCCAACCTAACAGATGCAGAGTTTAAAACACTTATGATAAAGATGCTCACAGGCTTGACAGATATGTTTGAGTATGGCAAACATAGAAGGGAAGAAGTGAAGGCTATGCTAAGTGAAATGAAATACACACAAAACCAATGGTGAAGGGAAGGAAACCAGGGTTCAAATCAATGATTTGGAACATAAAAAAATAAACACTCAATTAGTACAGAATGAAGAAACAACAATTGAAAAAAATGAAGAGAGGCATAAGAACCACTGGGACAACTTTAAATGTGCCAATACCCTAATTAAGGGGGTGCCAGAAGGAGAACAGAAAGAGCAAGAAATTGAAAACTTGTGTGAAAAAATAATGAAGGAAACTTCCCAAATGCAGCAAAGGAAATAAACATACAAGTTGAGGAAGCACAGAGGTTCCCAAACAAACTAGACCCAAGGAGGACCACACCAAGACACATCATCATTAAAATGCCAAAGTTTAAAGATAAAGAGAGAATGTTAAATGCAGCAAGAGAAAAGAAGAGTTACTTACCAAGGGGTTCCTATAAGACTACCATCTGATTTCACAAAAGAAACTTTGTCAGCAAGAAGGGACTGGCAAGAAGTATTTAAAGTGATGAAAAGCAAGAACCTACAACCAAGATTACTCTATCTAGCAAAGTTATCATTGAGAATGGAAGGGTAGATAACATGCTTCCACGACAAGGTAAAGCTAAAGAAGTTCATCATCTAAAAATCAGTTTTTAAAAGATTTTGTTTCTTTATAGAGAGAGGGGAAGGGAGGTAGAAAGAGAGGGAGAGAAACATCAATGTGTGGTTGCATTTTGCACATCCCTAACTTGCCGGCAACCCAGAAATGCTCCCTGAGTGGGAATCAAACCAGCAACTCTTTGGTTCACAGGCTGGCACTCAATTCACTGGGACACACCAGTCAAAGCTGAAGTCATTATTATTTTTTTAATTATATTTATTGTTGTTTTATTACATCCATCCCCTTTTTCCTTCCCTCTATCCCCTTCCCCACCCACCCTTTCCCCAACAAAGTCAATCCCATTTGTTGTCCATGTTCATGGTTCTGCCATGCTAGTTAATTGACTAAACTGCTTCTCTTCTTTGCCTCCTCCACCTAATGACCTCCCTGCTCCCTTATGCCCACTGAAGGCCTATTCATTGTATTCATCTATCTGGTTCTGTTTGGCTTGTTTATTTTGTTAATTATTGCCCTGTAATGGGTAAGATCATATGGTATTTGTCCTTTACCGACTGGCTTATTACACTAAGCATAATACTTTCTAGTTCCATCCATGTTGTTGCAAAGGGTAGGAGTTCCTTTTTCCTTTCTGCTGTGTAGTATTCCATTGTGTAAATATACCAAAGTTTTTTGATCCAATCATCCACTGATGGGCACTTAGGCTGTTTCCAGCACCTGGCTATTGTAAATAGTGCCGCTATGAACATAGGGGTACATAGGTTCTTATGAATTGGTGTTTCAGGATTCTTTGGGTATAGTCCAAGTAGTGGAATCGCTGGAACAAAAGGCAGTACCATTTTTAGTTTTTTGAGGAAACCCCATACTGTTTTCCACAGTGGCTGCACCAGCCTACATTCCCACCAACAGTGCATGAGGGTTCCCTTTGCCCCACATCCTCACCAACACTCGTTGTTTGTTGATTTCTTGATGGTTGCCATTCTGACAGGTGTGAGGTGGTCTCTTATTGTGGTTTTAATTTGCATCTCTCTGATGGTTAGTGATGTTGATTATTCTTTCATATGCCCCTGGGCCCTTTGTATGTCCTCCTCAGTGAGTTATCTGTTCAGGTCCTTTGCCCATTTTTTAATTGGGCAGTCTGTCTCCCTGGTGTTGAGTCGCATTAGTTCTTTATATATTTTGGAGATCAGACGCTTGTCTGAGGTATCATTGGCATTTATGTTTTCCCATACATAATTGGTAGGTTCCCTTTGAATTTTGCTGATATTTTCTTTAGCTGAACAGAAACTTTTCAATTTGATATAGTCCCATTTGTTGATTCGTTCTTTGATTTCCTTTGCCCTTGGTGAAGTATCAGTAAACATATTTCTGTGTAGGATATCCAAAAGTTTACTGCCTATATTTTTCTCCAGGACCTTTATGGTGGCACTGCTTATGTTTAAATCCTTTTTCTGGTGTATGGTGTAAGTTGGTGGTCTAGTTTTATCTTTTTGCATGTTGCTGTCCAGTTCTCCCAACACCATTTGTTGAAGAGACTGTTTTTACTCCATTGGATGTTCCTTCCCCCTTTGTCAAATATTAGTTGACCATAGAGTCCTGGGTTAATTTCTGGGCTCTATATTCTGTTCCATTGATCTATATATATATTCTTATGCCAGTACCAAACTGTTTTGATTACAGTAGCCTTGTAGTATAGTTTGACATCCAGTATTGTGATTCCTCCTACCTTGTTCTTCTTTCTCAAGATTGCTGTGGCTATTGGTGGCATTTTTGGCTCCATATAAATTTTTGAAGTATTTTTTCTATTTCTGTGAAGTCTGTCACAGTATATGAATATAGATTGCTTTGGGTAGTATGGACATTTTAATGATGATACTTCTTCCCATCCATGAACATGGTATATGCTTCCATCGATTTGTATCTTCCTTGGTTTCTTTCTTCATTGTTGTGTAGTTTTCTGAGTACAGGTCTCTTACCTCATTGGTTAAGTTTATTCCTAGGTACTTTATTTTTCTTGTTGCTATGGCAAATGGGATTTGTTTTCTAGCTTCTATCTCTGATGTTATGTTTCATTATTGGTATACAAAAATGCTTTTAATTTCTGGATATTGACTTTATATCCAGCTATTTCCCCAACTTTGCTCATTAGGTCAAGTAACTTTTAGGTGGAGCCTACTGGGTTTTGTATGTACACTACCATGTCATCTGCAAATAATGACAGTTCGACTTCTTCCTTTCCAATTTGGATACCTTTGATTCCTTTCTCTTGTCTGATAGCTATGGCTAGAACTTCCAGAATGATGCTGAACAGAAGTGGAGAAAGTGGACAGCCTTGTCTCCTTCCTGATCTTAGGAGGAAACCTTTTAGTTTTTGACCATTGAGTATGATGTTGGCTTCAGGTTTCTCATATATGGCCTTTATGATGTTCATAATTTTCCCATTTTTCTAAGGGTTTTTATCATAAATGGTTGCTGTACTTTATCAAATGCTTTTTCAGCATCTATTGATATGATCATATGGTTTTTATCTTTCATTTTGTTGATGTGGTGTATTACATTTATTGATTTGCCAATGTTGTACCATCCTTGCATCCCTGGGAGGAAACCCCCTTGATCATGGTGTATGATCTTTTGAATGTATTGCTGGATCTTGTTGGCCAATATTTTGCTGAGAATCTTAGCATGTGTGTTCATCAGAGATATTGGCCTGTAGCTTTCTTTCTTAGTTGTGTCTTGACCTGGTTTTGGGATTAGAATAATATTAGCCTCATAGAAAGAGTTTGGGAGTCTCCCCTCTTCTTGGATTTTTTGGAATAGGTTGAGAAGGATAGGAGCTAGTGCTTCTTTAAATATTTGGTAGAACTCACCTATGTAGCCATTTGGTCCAGGGCACTTGTGCTTTGGGAGAATTTTGACTCCTTCTTTAATTTCACTAGTTTTTATTGGTGTATTCCGGCTTTCTGCTTCTTCTGGATTCAGTTTTGGTAGATTATACCTTTCTAGACATGTGTCCATTTCACCCAGGTTGTCATATTTCTTGTCATATAGTTGTTTGTAGTATTTTCTTACAATCCTTTGTATCTCTAAAGTATCAGTTGTGATTTCTCCTCTGTGGTTTCTGATTCTGTTTATTTGGGTCCTCTCTCTTTTTCTTGATGAGTCTGGTTTAAGGCTTGTCATTTTTGTTTATTTTTTCAAAGAACCAGCTCCTGGACTACTTGTTAATTCTTTGAATTGTAGATTTAGTCTCTAAATTATTTAATTCTGCTCTGGTCTTGATGATTTCCTTCCATCTACTTGTTCTGTTTTTGCTCCTCTGGTTCTTTGTTTGTTGTTGCTCCTCTGGTTCTTGTAGCTTTATGGCTAGGTTGTTTGTATAAGTTTGTTCTGTCCTTTTTAGGTAGGCCTGTATTGCTATGAATTTCCCTCTGATGACTGCCTTTGCTGTGTCCCATTGGTTTTGGACTGTTGAGTATTCATTGTCATCTGTTTCCAGGAACTTTTTTATTTCATCTTTGACCTCATTGTTAACCCATTCATTACTTAAAAGCATGTTATTCTGTCTCCATGAGTTAGAGTGTTTTTGTTTTTTTCCCTTGAGATTAGTTTCTAGTTTCAAGCCATTGTGATCTGAGAAGATGCTTGGTATAGTTTCAATTTTCCTGTATTTGTGGAGCTTGTCTTGGGACCTACCATGTCGTCTATCTTAGAGAATGTTCCATGAGCATTTGAAAAGAATGTGTATTTTGCTTATCTGGGGCAAAAGGTTCTGTATATATCAGTTAGGTCTATTTCCTCTAGAGTATTGTTCAATGCCACAATATCCTTGGTGATTTTTTTGTTTGGAAGATCTGTCTATTGTTGATAGTGGGGTATTGAATTCCCCTTCTATTAGTGTGTTGCTGTCTATATCCTTCTTGAAGTCCTCCAAGATTTGCCTTATATTTTTGGGAGCTCCTGTGTTGGGTGCATATATGTTTACCAGAGTTATTTCTTCTTGATGGATTGTTCCTTTAAGTATTATGAAATGGCCTTCTTTGTCTCTTTTTATGGCCTTCATCATAAAATCTATTTTATCTGCAATAAGTATTGCTACTCCAGGTTTTTTTCCATGTCCATTTGCTTGATATATATTTATCCATCCCTTCACTTTCAATCTGTGTTGATCTTTTGTTCTGAGGTGAGTCTCTTGAAGATAGCATATATGTGGGTCATGTTTTCTTATCCAGTCTTCTACCCTATATCTTTTGATTGGCGCATTTAACCTGTTTACATTTAAGGTTTTTATTGATTGACATTTATTTATTGCCATTTCCCTTCTTTGTACCTGTGTTCCTATTCGGCTCTCTCTGTTTCTTCTTCTTCTTCTTCTTCTTCTTCTTCTTCTTCTTCTTCTTCTTCTTCTTCTTCCTCTTCTTCTTCTTCTTCTTCTTCCTC